>WNWK01051323.1:0-12519 GCA_009830355.1 Cherax destructor
ACAATGCACTACAATTACATATCCACTTCAGCCCTGTAGGGCCACACCATCCATATCCACTCTTCACAACCATCCATAAACATAATTACCCACAATTTAAGGTAAGAAATACTATTATTTCTATTGCATTTGTAGTCTTAAGCAGTAATATATCACCCCAATGAACTACAATTACATAATCACCTTCAATTTTTGCAAGATCTGTTGGTCATAAAAAAACTTCTTTGGCTTTTTGGGGACTCCCAGGAACGTAACCCTATTTTTCCCATAAGTTCTTTTAATTATTTAACACAAAATTATCTAACGACGTTTTCAGGAACGTAACTTCCGTGCTAAATGACGATCTACTGTACCTTTATTGAAGACTCTTGTTGGCATGCAGGTACACATTTACATCACTAAGAGTGTCCCTCTAGTCTTAACACCATATGTAATAATAATCACTCTTGGGCACATTAACTGTCTTATTTTTCGTTAATATAGACATTTTCATTAATCCATCTATGATATTTTCTTCAAAATTATATAAGAAACACGTTACATAACATATAAACATGCAATGTTTACATGCTATCGAGGGGTGGTAGTCGGTGGAGGGAAAACATTACGTTTTCTCTGGTCAAGCATTAGAGAAAAGTGTATGAATCTGCGTCTGCCCCAGTCACCACCCTTAATACATAACGCTTTTGTTTACAATTCTCGGCATGAATTATTCATTAATTCTCCCTTTGTTTATGATGGCATCTAAAGGTAGTTGTTAGAAATGATTAAACTCAGTGAACATTGTATGTTGATGGTAATAAAATGGCTCTGGGCTGCATTAAACATCGTGTAGCTATGTAGGTAGGTAGGTGCAGCTGTGTAGCCATAACTACATCTACTGGCTACCTACACCTGACTTCCTACAAATAAACAGTACTCGCCTCTCATCCTACATTAAGACTACACACATTTTAAGGTAAATAATGAGTGTACTGTATGTGCATTTTATCTCTGGGCGGTGAGCGACCACGTCCCGGGTGGACAGACGCATCTGATACGTACGATTCCGGGTGTAGGTACAAAATCCAGACCAAAATTTTGCCCCAAAATGTGTTCTAAATCCGAATTGTACGATATTCGGACCGTACGAAAACCGGAGTTCTACTGTACTGTGTACTTTTTCTTGCCGGCCTTTTTGTACTGGCATTTATTCTAATCATGTAATTCTCTAGACTGCCTATTTTGTATATCTGTGGTGGAACAGCTGCTTTTTTTCTGGGTTTTCTCTTAAATTAGACACTGTAAAGTATCATAAACATAAACTAAATATTTACATTTGAAGGGCAGTTGCTCAAAAGATCAAATAAGGTAAGACATCAGATGATAGAGAGGTTAAAAATATTCTACCTAATCTCTATCTTTTTGTAATTGCCTTTTGGAGTTTGGAGAGGAGAGGGGGGGGGTGAGCTCTTAGCTCTTCATCCTGCCTTTATGTGTATGAATTAGTATATTTTACTGATGTATGCCATATACAGTGGTACATGGCAAAAGTGTATCGGAGTATAAAACAAATTCCAGTCACCCAATAAAGCAAAAAACTAATGTGAAGGACCTGGGAGTGATAATGTCAGAGAATCTCACTTTCAAAGATCACAAAAATATATCTACCACATCTGCTAGGAAAATGATAGGATGGATAATGAGAACCTTCAAAATTAGGGATGCCATGCCCATGATGATACTCTTCAAATCACTTGTTCTCTCTAGGCTGGAATATTACTATACACTAACGGCCCCTTTCAAAGCTGGCGAAATTGCAGATCTGGAGAATGTACAGAGAACTTTAATGGCACTTTTATAAGTACGATAAAGCACCTAAATTACTGGGAACGGTTGAAGTCCCTTGATTTTTACTCCCTGGAATGCAGTCAAGAAAGATACATGATAATATACACTTTGGAAAATCCTAGAGGGACTAGTCTCAAATTTGCACATGAAAATCACTCTCTACAAAAGCAAGACTCAGCAGGAGATGAACATCCCCCCAATGAAAAGCAGGGGCACCACAAGTACACTAAGAGATAACAATAAGTGTCAGGGGCCCAAGACTGTTCAACTGCCTCCCAGCATACATAAAGGGGATTATAAATAGGCCCCTGGCTGTCTTCAAGAAGATGATGGACAGTCACCTAAAGTCAATACCTGATCAGCCGGGCTGTGGTTTGTATATTGGTTTGCGTGCGACCACAGACTGGGCATTCGGCCATGGACCTGCAATATTTCGCTGGATGACCAAAACGCCAGCAGTTTCTACACTGTTGCGGTGTAGGGGTCACCTTTCGAACTTGCAAACGTTGACCTGCAATGTAAACTGAAGGCGGAAGTTCACGCAGTCAAATGTTAAACGAGCTATATTGCAAGGATAACGTCTTCGCTTATTGGCAGGGAGGACAAAAGTGTCAACTTTAAGGATAGGGAGTTCTTGGAGCTGAAGCTGCTCCAAAATGTCATCACCACATGTCTGGAAATTCCGTTGGACAATGGTGTGGGGTAAAATGACAGTACCACTACAATAATTGAGAGAATGATGCTTGTCAATAGTGATAGGAATAGTATCTATGGTTGTAAGAAGAGAAAGATCGCGAGCTTGGCCAGCATTCTGGACAATGATGATGCAGGTGGCACTCTTGAGAGCGTGAAATGAGATATCTTTACCAACATGGTGTAGCAGAGCCTTACCAATACTATGATCTGAAAGATAGGTATTAGGAGAAGTTGGTTGTAGAGTAAAAAAACTTTGTCCATTGAGTAGTGTGAAACAGTGTTTAGGGGGATTGCGTGACGAGCTTGTCGTTTCTGAGATGAACGAGAAGGAAGTGTCGAATCGTCATGTAAGGGTCTAGATCGTTTGGGTGTGGGACCGGAGGTGGTCCGACGTGTAACGGGCAAGCAATCCGAAAATTGCCGCACCATTGAGGGAGAAGCCGGAATCAAGGTCAGAGAAGAGCGAAGGTCAGACGTGTCAAAAGGGCTAGTCGGAACCTCGGAACCTGAAGCAGGTGACGAACCGGCACCAGCAAGAGGTACAGGGGTATTAGAGGTGTCCAAAGAGTTGTCCGTTAACGAGGTAGGGTCAGAACTAGGTGCGGTATCAAGAAGGGGCCCGGGGGTAGGTTCACGGATTAGGGCATCCATGGTTAGGTTACTTCTTTCTTTTTGTTTTTAAGAAAAAGAAAGAATAAAAAAAAGGGGGGAACGTGGAGGAATAGCTCCTAGGAGGAATGAAAAGGGCGTAAATCCCCCTCCGCACCCAAGAGGACCTCAACACCGCAAGTAGTGCAGATGCTGCATGGAACCCGTGCCATACCCTACCCTTCATGCCAGTAAACCAACAATCCGGGATAGCAACCTCACATCCACCGAGCCACCTCGGCGGACAAAAGAGAGGGCGGCCGGATATCCACCACAAAGCATACCTCCTTCGGCCACCACCCTCGGAATCCGAAAGGTGGTCTCCAGAGATACACCCGTCGCCCAAAAGATAGGCAAAGCCACCCTCGGGAGACCGGAGAAGGATCGGGACATCCCCAGGCGATCCAGATTCCACGGCAAACTACACCACCACCAAGAACCTCAACGGAATGGGATGGACCACGGTACCCTTCCCACTACCTAGGAACTAGAATGCCTGTGGAGGGAAGTTCCCAGGGTAAAAATGGGAAGGCAATAAGGGAGGAATGAGGAGGAGGAAAGGGAAAAGGGAGGGGGGATTGGGGGGTAATTAGGTTCGGTCTGAGGAAGAAGATCAAGAGGTCCAATTCCTCAGACCAAGAGCCTCTTCACGACCGCAAGGAGCCTCCCTTGAAGAGGACCCTATTTTGAAATTGGAATATTTTGAACTTTGTGTTAAATTGGGTAAATTACCAATTTCCGATCACTTTATTTTGTAGTTGAAACAGTTGACTGGGCTGTTTCTTTTGCTCAATCAGTTGAATAGAAGTAATACTAGCGAAATAGCTAAGAATTTGGTTGACTGGAATAATGTAATTGGCCTAAAATGGGAGCCAAAGTCGGCAAAATCGCTGATGCGTAAATATCGCTGACACATCAAAATTCGCAAGACTATAATTTTGTCAATTTCCCATCAAATTTCATACTTTTTGTTTTATTACCTTCAGAAAAAGATTCTCTACCATTTCATAAGAAAAAATAACAAATTTGTTTTTTGAAAATTCTTGGACCCTGGTGCACACTTTGAAATTTGGCCTCTGGACCCTGAAAGGGTTAACTGGAGAAGAACAAATGCTCCAAGACAAACATAACTCTTGATGAATAGGATCAAGTTTAGAGTAGCAGGGAATGCTGTGACAAGGCTTTAATTAAGAGAGGTCGAATGAGGCTTCCAGGACATTCGATAGTTAGACAAAGGCCAGGAAATTTAATTGTACATATCTTGTTCAGGGATGTGGGAACCATACAGGTATAGAATGGTGTGAGGGACAATAGGGCATCTAGTGAAAGTTATCTGCTTTGTTTTAGCAGTAGAACACTTAAACCCATGAGAAGTGACCCAGTTGGAAGCAGAATCGGTAACATACGGGAGAGAGGCTGGTATAATTTAACCCTTTGAGGGTCGACAGACCCTCTCCCAAACTCGTTCTCAGGGTCGAAATATTTTTTTTGGAAAAAAAAAATTCTTATGAATTGATAGAGAATCTTTTTCCGATCATAATGACACCAAAAGTATGAAATTCGATGGAAAACGTACGGAATTATGCTCTTGCGAAGTTATCGGTCTTGACGATATTTACGCATCGGCGATTTCGCCCACTTTGAACCCTATTTTTGGCCAATTCCAATGTTCCAGTCGACAAAACTCATAGCTATTTTGCTAGAACTCCATTTCTTCTATTGCTTGAGTACAAGAAACTGCCCATTTACTTATTTCAGCTACCCAATAAAATGATCAGAAATTTGGCCAATTTCATACAAAATTCAAGGAAGGTCAGTTTTAAACTAGGGTTAAGAATTAACAGTATAAACATTCCTAGCACTAAAATAACATTTTCTCTGTTCATTAGGCACCTCTCCAGGCCCCTCTTACATTATGCTTGCTTTCCATTTCGAATTTTTATTCACACAAAAAATAGAAGATTTACTGTTATGCAGACTACTGCATTATTGTAAAAATGAAGCCCATAGATTTTTCTTCTCTTAGAGAAGAATCTTATAATGTGCCTTTTACCCTTCAAGAACTGGAGGCAACACACACTGCTTGCCGATCATCGGCAACTAGGCCAGACGGCATACATATTCGTAGGCTACAGCATTTACATCAGTCTGCTCTTACTGTCCTCTTACGACTCTATAATCTTATATGGTCGCAAGGAGTTCTTCCCAAATGTGGAAGTCTGCTATTGTTCTCCCTTTTCGCAAACCGGGTACTACGGGACGTGATACCTCCCACTACAGTCCCATCACTCCTACCAGTGCAGTTTGCAAGGTGATGGAATGTCTAGTTAATAGACGTTTGATGTGGTACTTAGTGACGCACAATATGGCTTTCGTAAAGGCCGTTCTGCCATTGACCCCTTACTGCGCTTGGATACGTATATTCGTAATGCCTTCACTAATAACGACTTGGTTATCGCCATCTTTTTCGACCTTGAGAAGGCTTATGATACAACTTGGAGATTTAATATCTTGGCCCAGGCCCACTCCTTAGGCCTCCGAGGCAACCTACCATTCTTCCTTAAGGCCTTCTTAACTGACAGACATTTCCGGGTCCGGGTTAGTAATGAGCTTTCCCCGGAATTTGTCCAAGCTGAAGGTGTCGCCCAGGGTTGTGTTCTGAGCACAACACACTTTCTCCTTGCTATAAATAATCTGGCATCTGTTCTCCCATCCAATATTTGGTCATCGCTCTATGTGGATGACTTTGCTATAGCTTGTGCAGGTGCTGACTGTCACCTCATTGCAGTTTCACTCCAGCATGCCATCAACCGGGTTTCTGATTGGGCCACCATTCATGGGTTTAAATTTTCTATTGGCAAAATTCATCAAATTACGTTTACTAGATGTTCAGTGGTCTCTGATCATCCATTGTACCTATACGGCTCACGTATTCCAGAACGTGATACAGTCAGGTTTCTCGGCCTCCTGTTTGACCGTCGATTGACCTGGAAACACCATATTACCTCTCTTAAGGCAACTTGTCACAGCCGGCTGAACCTCCTTAAAACCCTCGCACATCTTTCATGGGGGGCTGATCGTAGAACTCTCCTTCGTCTACATTCAGCCCTAATTTTATCAAAACTCGATTATGGTGACCAAATATATTCGGCGGCCTCCCCTGCCATTCTTTCCATCCTTAATCCCATCCATCACCAGGGATTACACTTAATGCCTTGGTGCATTTCGTTCTTCCCCGGTTGAGAGCCTTTATGTAGAAGCGAACATTCCATCCATGTCCGATCGTCTTGATGCATATTGCATTCGCTATTATGTTCGCTCTCATGATCTCCGCAATCCTTCCATGTATAGGATTGTTACAGATGTTAGTAGACGCTCTTTATTTGTTCGTCGCCCCTGCTTACTTCGTCCCTTTTCTCTTTGTCTACATTCACTCCTGTCTTCCCTTCAGCTACCACCTCTATATGTTCATGTGACATCTCCCTTTCCCCTACCCCCTTGGGAAGTTCCTCCTGTTTGTGTCTGTTCTATTCCTCTACGTTGCGCGAAAGCCCGCCTACCTACGGCGGCTTCTTGCTCTTTTTTTCTAGACCACTTCCATTCTCATTCCCATGCCATCGCAGTGTACACCGATGGTTCAAAGTCGTCTGACGGCATCGGATTCGCAGCAGTGTTTCCGGACAGCGTCGTGCGAGGCCATCTATTACCCTCGGCTAGCATATTTACGGCTGAATTGTATGCCATTCTTGTGGCACTTATCCGTATTGCATCTATGCCTGTGTCACCATTTGTGGTCGTTTCAGACTACCTTAGTGCTTTACAGGCTATCCGTAAAATTGATACACCTCACCCCCTAGTTCTTCGTATCCAACTTTGGTTACGCCGTATCTCTAGCAAGCACAAAGATATTGTTTTTTGTTGGGTCCCTGGTCATGTTGACGTAAGGGCAATGAACAGGCAGACACTGCTGCATGGTCAGCAGTACATGACTTTCCAGTTTCATATAGAGGTGTTTCTTTTACGGACTATTTTGCGGTCATTGCTGCCCACCTTCGCACCCGTTGGCAACAACGCTGGTCTGACCTGCTAAATAACAAACTTCATTCTATTAAACCGAGTATAGGTTTCTGGCCTTCTTCTTGTCACCAATGTCGAGGTTGGGAGACTACACTCTTCCGTCTTCGCATTGGCCACACTCGTCTTACGCACGGGTATCTCATGGAGAGGCTCCATGCCCCTCTCTGTGAGCATTGTCAGGTTCCAGTGTCTGTTCGACATATTCTGTTGGACTGTCCACTTTATCAATGAGCACGCAGAATTTACCTCCAACGGCGTCTTCGCTCTGCGGCCCTTTCTTTACCTTCCCTTCTTGCTGATGGACCCTCCTTTAATCCTGACTCTCGCGTTGACTTTTTGACAGAAACTGACTTACTACACAAACTCTGAAATATACCTCTAGCACCTCCCTCAGTCCTTTCTACCTCGATCTCTTGCTACCCTCTATCCCTGCACTATCCACTATCCTGCTGTATGTGTATGTGTGCATGTATGTGTGTGTATGTGTGTGTGTATGTGTGTATGTGTGTGTGTGTGTGTATATGTATGTGTATATGTATGTATGTATGTGTGTGTGACCCAACAATTAAAGTTTGCACCAATAACCCTACTAATCATCCATCTCCCGCTTACAATCCATTCTCCCTGCATCCTGTCCTGCCCCGCCACGCTGTATAACCCTTGTGGTTTAGCGCCTCTTTTGATTATAATAATAAGAATCAATGAGGAGAAATTTCAACTACTCAGATATGGAAAACTTGAGGAAATTAAAAATATATTAGGGTATACAATAAATGCTAATTATAAAATAGAGCAAAAAAGTAACGTGAAGGACCTGAGAGTGATAATGTCAGAGGGTCTCGCCTTCAAAGACCACAAGTGTATCTACCACAACTGCTAGGAAAATGATAGGTTGGATAATGAGAACCTTCAAAACTAGGGACGCCAAGCCCATGATGATTATCTTCATATCGCTTGTTCTCTCTAGGCTGGAATACTGCAGTACACTAATGGCCCCCTTCAAGGCTGGCGACATTGCTGACCTGGAGAGTGTACAAAGAACTTTCACGGCACACACAAGTATGATAGGGCACCTAAATTACGTACTAGGAACGGTTGAAGGTCCTTGATCTGTATTCCCTGGAACACAGGCGAGAGAGATACATGATAATATACACTTGGAAAATCCTAGAGGGATTAGTACCAAACTTGCACACAAAAATCTCTCACTATGAAAGCAAAAGACCTGGCAGGAAATGCAACATTTCCCCAACGAAAAGCAAGGGCGCCACGAGTACATTAAGAGAGAACACAATAAGTGTCTGGGTCCCAAGACTGTTCAGTTGCCTCCCAGCATATGTTAGGAGGATTACCAATAGACCCCTGGCTGTCTTCAAGAAGACACTGGACAGGCACCTAAAGTCAGTACCTGACTTAATTGACCTTTTTCAATATACAGTGGACCCTCGGTTTTCGTTGAAAATTCTTTCCAGAATGCTGTTTGAATGTCGTTACCAAACAAATTTGTTCCCATAAGGACAAATGTAAATTAGATTAGTTGTTTCAGACCCCAAAGAAATACACTTACAAAAGCTCTTACAAAAATACACTTACATAATTGTTCGAGTTTGGAGGTGAACAAAAACCGAGGGTCCACTGTAGATGTGAAGTTTTGCATATAAAAAAAATTATGTAGTAATACCACATCCTTTATAAAGAGCAGTAAGGTATGGGTATGCAGTATTCACTGCTAGTAAAACAAGCATCATGGAAATATATGGTTTGGTTCAAAGTAGCTACCCCTCCCCTTTTTTTTTTATTTAACTTGTAAGTAGCCATTTAAATCGTACAAGATTCTTATTGTTTTCTAAAATTGGAAGGGGAATTTTGTATTATAATCCATTACAGGGGATGTTTGAAACTATTATTGTAAAAGCTATCTATCATTTTCCTGAAAAGTTTCCTACCTTATAGTGTACCATTGGGTTAGTTAAAAAAAAAAAAAATCATATCCATGTACTGTAATTTACTTTGCAATGTTCTCATAACCACAATACATTTTGATGATGCAAAGATAACATCTCAGCCCTTATTACTGAGGATACATATTTACCATATTGATAATATTAATGTAGAGGGAGCTGTTTCTAAGCAGAATTGGGCTAATAAAAATGTGTAAAAAAAAAAAGTAAATTGTAAGACAGTGCATCACCTTACCTCTCGCTAGTTCAGCATGTCATAATATCAGAACTTAAGAGGAGCATTTCAGAAAGAGGAAGTTCATTTATATACAGTGTGAAAATTCATTTAATATACATAATTTTTTTTTATTTTAATAAACTGGCTGTATCCCACCAAAGCAATGTGACCCAAAAAGAAGAATTAAAGTCTTTCTTTTTACAATTAGTAATTTATACAGGAGAAGGGGTTAATATAAATATATTTAACATTGCACTTTCTGGAGAGTCACCTATGTATCTCAGGCATTAAATGTTCATACAACCAAGCTAGAGAATGTCAGCTCTCACTTGAATGTGTTTCTCCAAGTTACTTCATTAGTATGTATTTAAACTTAATAAATTAATTATCATATAGTACAGTGGTACCTCGAGTTACGAGCATAATTCGTTCCAGACGGCTATTCAAGTGCTGATACCGAAGGAATGTGTTCCCATAAGAAATAATGAAAATTAGATTAATCCATTTCAGACCCCCCAAAAATACACTTACAAAAGCACCTACAAAAATACACTTACATAATTGTTCGAGTTGGGAGCTGCTCGTAAGTAGAGGTACCACTGTACCTCCCCATTTCCCAGCTTAAAGTAAAACTGATAAGTCTTTGATCTGAAGCTAAACTAAAGCAGTCTCTTTTCAACTCTACATTTTCTTGTTGGTGCAAATGCAAGTGAACCAACAAGCTGGCTGGTATTTTCAGAGATGATGATCCATTGCAGAGCTTCACTTCTCCAAGCAAGTTGATCTTGGGACTCCATTGCAGATATCTTCTTGGGGGAGGAATGAAATTCCTCTCACATGGTAAGAAGTTGCAGGTCTACTTTGGCCTTAGGTCACTTTATACAGTGGATATTCAGAAAATAAGATGTCACTATATGTATGTGATTTTTAACAACAGTATACCAACAGTTGATCTTTCTGTGGGAGTCCTCTTGAGAGCTAACACCTTGACAGACAAAGTTTGAAACAGGTGAGGTCCAGCTTTGTCTTAATAGGTGAAGTTGTCAAATATTCATTCAAGTCTATTGATATACCTTTGAAGAGTTTCGAGTTTTTCTCTACTCTGAGCCCGGCCATGGGCCAGGCTTGTCTGGTGTCAAGCTTATTGATTTGAACACTGCTCCTGCATTGACAGCCAGAAAGGTTTCTCAGTATGCAGTGGGAGGATGGAGGGAACTCTGTATTGTATAATTAGTGATAATGGCTGATGTGGGCAGTTAGTTATGAAGAACATTATTTAAGAAATTCTGATTATGTATATGAATTTCCCTTTAGTTATATTAAATAAATAACATTTTTGGTGATATGTGGCACATCTTATTTTAAGAAGTTAGTTCTTAAGTGATGTCTCACTTCATTTGCAATTAGAATTTTCCAGATTTTGGTCAGGTAAGTGGCAACATGCAGGTGTAAAAGTCACATTTATTTGTGAAGTGCAGACTTGGAAATATTCGTAGGTAAGTGTGTAAAGGTAGAAAGTTAAAAGTGAACATAGATAAGAGTAAGGTGATGAGGGTATCAAACGATTTAAATAAAGAAAAATTGGATATCACATTGGAGAGAGGGATTATGGAAGAAGTAAATGTTTTCAGATATTTGGGAGTTGACGTGTCAGCGGATGGGTTTATGAAGGATGAGGTTAACCATAGAATTGATGAAGGAAAAAAGGTGAGTGGTGCATTGAAGTATCTGTGGAGACAAAAAACGTTATCCATGGAGGCAAAGAAGGGAATGTACGAAAGTATAGTGGTACCAACACTCTTATATGGGTGTGAAGCATGGGTTGCAAATGCTGCAGCGAGGAGGAGGCAGGAGGCAATGGAGATGTCCTGTCTAAGGGCAATGTGTGGTGTAAATATTATGCAGAAAATTCGGAATGTGGAAATTAGGAGAAGGTGTGGAGTTACTAAAAGTATTTGTCAGAGGGCTGAAGAGGGGTTGTTGAGGTGGTTTGGTCATTTAGAGAGAATGGATCAAAGTAGAATGACTTGGAGAGCGTATAAATCAGTAGGAGAAGGAAGGTGGGGTAGGGGTCGTCCTAGATTTGGTTGGAGGGAAGGGGTAAAGGAGGTTTTGTGGGCAAGGGGCTTGGACTTCCAGCAAGCATGTTAGATAGGCGTGAATGGAGACGAATGGTTTTTGGGGACATGACGATCTGTTGGAGTGTGAGCAGGGTAACATTTTGTGAAGGGATTCAGGGAAACCAGTTAATTGATTTAGTTGGACTTGAGTCCTGGAAATGGGAAGTACAATGCCTGCACTTTAAAGGAGGGGTCTGAGATAGTGACAGCTGGGAGGGACTATTCTCAGCTGTCGTATCTGAGCTCCTCTGCAAAGACAGTGATTATGTATGAGTGTGGTGAAAGTGTTGAATGATGATGAAAGTATTTTCTTTTTGGGGATTTTCTTTCTTTTTGGGTCACCCTGCCTCGGTGGGAGACGGCCGACTTGTTGAAAAAAAAAATAAAAAAGGGTAAAGTTTGTTTTTACAGCTGGTTTGAACCTTGAATGCATCATTTGTCAGTGTTTCTTTTAAATTCACTGTGCAAGTCTTTAATTAATGACATGACAGCCATGATTAAAGGTAATATTTTAATGTCTTTATTCACTGTAAAATGCCTATCCAGTCTTTTTATGCATGTATTAACTTGCTGCTACTACTACCGTTCATGCTCATAACAGTAAGTGTCCTGTAAATTAACTAACAAAACCTACCCACCTTTCATTATTAAGTAAAACCTCTTCACCTACAATAAATTTCTCAATTGAAATAGCTACCACATAACATATCTTGGCATTAATCTCTTCTGTACTATACTCTGCAATAATTCATCTTTTAACATTCCATCAATTACCCTTAGATTAAAAATTGTTAATGTACACTACTGTGTGTATGTATCAGCAGAAAATAAATTAGTATGCTGAACTTTTGCTAATTTTTTTTCACCAAAGGTATTTTTACATGCTCTAAATATCATCACAAGCATGTCTATCCTAATACAATATACATTTAAGTACAGTACTCTGCAAGCCCTTGTGAATTATTGTTAT
>WNWK01051324.1:0-12519 GCA_009830355.1 Cherax destructor
CCCCCAAAATACACTTACAAAGCTTCAAAAATACACTTACATAATTGTTCGAGTTTGGAGCAGTACGTAATCCGTAAGGTTTAAACTGAAAATTTTTCTTTTACAAAAATAATATGTAATACAAATTGAAGTAAAGCATCATATAATGCACAGTAATATATTCATATATTTAATGCTTAATTATGCTGTAATCCCAAATCACATGAAGGATAATTTAATTTTAATATTTTCCTCTCTCACCTTTATAATTTTTTTCAACAAACTGGCTGTATCCCACCGAGGCAGGTGACCCAAAAAGAAAAATGAAAGTTTCTCTTTTAAATTTAGCAATGTTTTCCAGAGAAGAGGTTACCAGCCCCTTGTTCCCGGCAACTTTTATAAAAAAATTTATAACACGTCGGCTGTTTCCCATCGAGGCAGGGTGACCCAAAAGAAAAAAAAGCCCAAAAAGAAAGAAAAAACTTCCATCATCATTCAACACTTTCACCATCACTCATACATAATCAGTCTTTGCAGAGCGCCAGGTATGACAGTTTAGATCTCCTCCAAACTGCCAATATCCCAAACCCTCATTTAAAGTGCAGGCATTGTACTTCCCACTTCCATGACTCAAGTCCGGCTAACCGGTTTTCCTGAATCACTTCACAAAATATTACCCTGCTAACACTTCAGTAGTATTAGGTTGGTGGCCAGCAACCACCCAGGGAAGTACTACTATCCTGCCAAGTGAGTGTAATTGTTTTACATGATGGTAGGATTGCTGGTGTCTTTTTCTGTCTCATCAACATGCAAGATTTCAGGTACATCTTGTTGCTTCAACTACACTTAGGTCACACTACAGATGCATGTACACATTTATGTATACACACTCATCTGAATTTTCTTTGATTTATCTTAATAGTTTTTGTTCTTATTACTTTTCCTTTTATATCCATGGGGAAGTGGAATAAGAATCTTTCCTCTGTAAGCCATGCATGTTGTAAAGTTAACTAAAATGCCGGAGCAGTGGGCTAGTAACCCTTTTCCCGTATAGCCTACTAAAAATAAGAAGAAAAACTTTATAAATTTTTATTTATTTTTTTTTATTAACACATCGGCCGATTCCCACCAAGGCAGGGTGGCCCGAAAAAGAAAAACTTTCATCATCATTCATTCCATCACTGTCTTGCCAGAGGGGTGCTTTACACTACAGTTATAAAACTGCAACATTAACACCCTCCTTCAGAGTGCAGACACTGTACTTCCCATCTCCAGGACTCAAGTCCGGCCTGCCGGTTTCCCTGAATCCCTTCATAAATGTTACTTTGCTCACACTCCAACAGCACGTCAAGTATTAAAAACCATTTGTCTCCATTCACTCCTATCAAATACGCTCACACATGCTTGCTGGAAGTCCAAGCCCTCGCACACAAAACTTCCTTTACCCCTCCCTCCAACCTTTCCTAGGCCGACCCTACCCCGCCTTCCCTCCACTACAGATTTATACACTCTCGAGTTATTCTGTCTCGTTCCATTCTCTCTACATGTCCGAACCACCTCAACAACCCCTCCTCAGCTCTCTGGATAATAGTTTTGGTAATCCCGCACCTCCTCCTAATTTCCAAACTCCGAATTCTCTGCATTATATTCACACCACAATTGACCTCAGACATGACATCTCCACTGCCTCCAGCCTTCTCCTCGTTGCAACATTCATCACCCATGCTTCACACCCATATAAGAGTGTTGGTATAACTATACTTCATACATTCCTTCTTACTTCCATGGACAAAGTTCTTTGTCTCCACAGACTCAAGTGCTCCACTCACCCTTTTTCCCTCATCAATTCTATGATTCACCTCATCCTTCATAGACCCATCTGCTGACATGTCCACTCCCAAATATCTGCATACATTCACCTCCTCCATACTCTCTCCTCCAATCTGATATCCAATCTTTCATCACCTAATCTTTTTGTTATCCTCATCACCTTACTCTTTCCTATATTCACTTTCAATTTTCTTCTTTTACACACCCTACCAAATTCATCCACCAACCTCTGCAACTTCTCTTCAGAATCTCCCAAAAGCACAGTGTCATCAGCAAAAAGCAACTGTGACAACTCCACTTCGTATTTGATTCTTTATCTTTTAACCCCACACCTCTTGCCAAGACCCTCGCATTCACTTCTCTTACAACCCCATCTATAAATATATTGAACAACCACGGTGACATCACACATCCTTGTCTAAGGCCCACTTTTACTGGAAATAGTCCCCTCCCTCCTGCACACTCTAACTTGAGCCTCACTGTCCTCATAAAAACTCTTCACTGCTTTCAGTAACCTACCTCCTATTCCATACACCTGCAACATCTGCCACATTGCCCCCTATCCACCCTATCATACGCCTTTTCCAAATCCATAAATGCCACAAAACCTCTTTACCCTTATCCAAATACTGTTCACCTATATGTTTGCTGTAAACACTTGGTCTACACACCCCTACCTTTCCTAAAGCCCCTTGTTCATCTGCTATCCTGCTTTCTGTCTTACTCTTAATTCTTTCAATAATAACTCTACCATACACTTTACCAGGTACACTCAACAAACTTATTCCCTATAATTTTTGCACTCTCTTTGTCCCTTTGCCTTTATACAAAGGAACAATACACGCTCTCTGCCAATCCTAGGTCCTTACCCTCTTCCATACATTTATTAAATAATAGCACTAACCACTCCAAAACTATATCCCCACCTGCTTTTAACATTTCTATCTTTATCCCATCAATCCCAGCTGCCTTACCCTTTCATTCTACCCACTGCCTCACGAACTTCCCCACACTCACAACTGGCTCTTCCACACTCCTACAAGATGTTATTCCTCCTTGCCCTATACACGAAATCACAGCTTCCTATCTTCATCAACATTTAACAACTCCTCAAAATATTCCTCCATCTTCCCAATACCTCCAACTCTCCTTTTAATAACTCTCCTCTCCTATTTTTAACTGTCAAATCCATTTGTTCCCTAGGCTCTCAACTTATTAATCTCACTCCAAAACTTTTCTTATTTTCAACAAAATTTGTTGATAACATCTCACCCACTCTCTCATTTGCTCTCTTTTACATTGCTTCACCACTCTCTTAACCTCTCTTTTTCTCTCCATATACTCTTTCCTACTTGCATCACTTCTACTTTGTAAAACCTCTCATATGCTAACTTTTTCCCTTACTACTCTCTTTACATCATCATTCCACCAATCACTCTTCTTCCCTCCGCACCCACTCGCCTATAACCACAAACTTCTGCTGAACACTCTAACACTACATTTTTAAATCTACCCCATACATCTTCGACCCTATTGCCTACACTCTCACTAGCCCATCTATCCTCCAATAGTTGTTTATATCTTACCCTAACTGCCTCCTCTTTTAGTTTATAAACCTTCACCTCTCTCTTACTTACTGCTTCTATTTTCCTTGTATCCCATCTACCTTTACTCCCACTGTAGCTATAACTAAAAGTGATCTGATATATCTGTGGCCCCTCTATAAACATGTACATCCTGAAGTCTACTGAAAAGTCTTTTATCTACCAATACATAGTCCAACAAACTACTGTCATTACGCCCTACATCATATCTTGTATACTTATTTATCCTCTTTTTCTTAAAATATGTGTTACCTATAACTAAACCCCTTTCTATACAAAGTTCAATCAAAGGGCTCCCATTATCATTTACACCTGGCACCCCAAACTTACCTACCACACCCTCTCTACATGTTTCTCCTACTTTAGCATTTAGGTCCCCTACCACAATTACTCTCTCACTTGGTTCAAAAGTTCCTATACATTCGCTAACATCTCCCAAAATCTCTCTCTCCTCTACACTCCTCTCTTCTCCAGGTGCATACACGCTTATTATGACCCACTTTTCGCATCCGACCCTTATTTTAATCCACATAATCCTTGAATTTACACATTTATATTCCCTCTTCTCCTTCCATAACTGATCCTTCAACATTATTGCTACCCCTTCCTTAGCTCTAACTCTCTCAGATACTCCTGACTTAATCCCATTTATTTCTCCCACTGAAACTCGCCTACCCCTTTAGCTTTGTTTCGCTTAGGGCCAGGACATCCAACTTCTTTTCATTCATAACATCAGCAATCATCTCTTTCTTATCATCCGCACTACATCCACGCACATTCAAACATCCCAGTTTTATAAAGCTTTTCTTATTCGTTTTTTTAGTAAATGTGTACAGGAGAAGGGGTTACTAGCCCATTGCTCCCGGCATTTTAGTCGCCTCATACGACACGCATGGCTTACGGAGGAAAGATTCTTTTCCACTTCCCCATGGACAATAAAGAAAATAAAAAGAACAAGAGCTATTAAGAAAAAGAAGAAAAACCTAGATGTGTGTATGTATATATATGCATGTGCATGCCTGTGTAGTGTGACCTAAAGTGTAAGTAGAAGTAGCAAGATATACCTGTTATCCAGCGTGTTTATGAGACAGAAAAAAGACACCAGCAATCCTACCATCATGTAAAACAGTTTCAGGTTTCTGTTTCACAGTCACCTGGCAGGACGGTAGTACCTCCCTGGGTGGTTGCTGTCTACCAACCTACTACCATAAATTTATAAATATGGGTTATTAATTAAATTGTTAGGCTAGTTTCTCCGTTTGTACAATATTAATAATCTTTAAATAAAAATTATATAACTTATGACATACAGTGGACCCTCGGTTTTCGTTCACCTCCAAACTCGAACAATTATGTAAGTGTATTTTCGTATGTGCTTTTGTAAGTGTATTTTTGGAGGTCTGAAATGACTAATCTAATTTACATTTGTCCTTATGGGAACAAATTCGTTTGGTAACGGCACTCAAACAGCATTCTGGAAAGAATTTTCAACGAAAACCGAGGATCCACTGTACAGTCATCCCTTGGTTTTCAATTTTAATCCGTTCCAGATGGATCAGCTAAAACCAAAATCGGTGAAAACCAAAACTATTTTCCCCATAAGAAATAATGGAAATTCAATTAATCCGTTCCAGAAACCCAGAAGTTTGGAAAAAAATAAAATTTGGGGCCTTAAAGATAGATTTACATGCACAAATGAATGAACTCTCTGTGGCACTTACCTTTATTGAAGACTGATGTTGCTGGATGGAAGAGAGGGAGGAGGGGAGAGGGAAGAGACCCTATTTTTTGGAAGGAATTTAGGTACCAAGTCCTTATCCGGGGTCACTTCCCTGCATGCCTGCAACACTCCCTCCCTGCCTTCTACACTCCCTGCATACCTGCTACACTCCCTGTATACCTGCTACACTCCCTGCATACCTGCTACACTCCCTGCATACCTGTTACACTCCCTGCATACCTGCTACACTCCCTGCATACCTGCTACACTCCCTGCATACCTGCTACACTCCCTGCATACCTGCTCACTCCTGCATACCTGCTACACTCCCTGCATACCTGCTACACTCCTGCATACCTGCTACACTCCCTGCATACCTGCTACACTCCTGCATACCTACTCGACACTCCCGGCATACCTGCTACACTCCCGGCATACCTGCTACACTCCCGGCATACCTGCTACACTCCCTGCTACCTGCTACACTCCCCTGCATACCTGCTACACTCCTGCATACCTGCTACACTCCCTGCATACCTGCTACACTCCTGCATACTCACTCTGCACTTCCTCTGCATACCTGCTACACTCCCTGCATACCTGCTACACTCCTGCATACCTGCTACACTCCCTGCATACCTGCTACACTCCTGCATACCTGCTCACTCCCTGCATACCTGCTACACTCCCTGCATACCTGCTACACCTGCATACCCTGCATACCTGCTACACTCCTGCATACCTGCTCACTCCTGCATACCTGCTACACTCCTGCATACCTGCTACACTCCTGCATACCTGCTACACTCCCTGCATACCTGCTACACTCCTGCATACCTGCTACACTCCCTGCATACCTGCTACACTCCCTGCATACCTGCTCACTCCCTGCATACTGCTACACTCCTGCATGCTCATGCTGCACACTCCTGCATACTGCTACACTCTCTGCATACATGCTACACTCCCTGCATGCCTGCTACACTCCCTGCATCATGCTACACTCCTGCATGCCTGCTAATCTTAAACTCCACGTGTTTTCACTTTCTTTACCAAAGGACTGGCACTAGGAGCTTTCTTTGGGCCCATGGTAGCTTATTTAGTAGTCACACACAATAATCAAGGGCCAAAAACAATGAATTGTTAATAAATGTTTTGTATGAACTCCTGGGATGATGTTCACTCAAGCATAAACAATGCTACACTGCGTGACAATGTGCGTGGGTGGCGGTCTAGCGGGCTTTGTATGTGCAGGGCACTGGTGGACAGGTTCCGTACCATCAGTGAAAACTGAGACAATCAGTGAAAACTGAGACAATTTTTCCACAAAAAAAGTGATTGAAAACCAAAATCGGTGAAAACTGAGACAATTGAAAACCAAGGGATGACTGTATATCATTGTCTGTGCACTGAAAGAAGATCTATTCATAAAACTAAAAAATTTCATCATGCCATATTCATCTTATTTGTATGCAACTTTTCCTTATTCTAGCTGCAGTAATTTTTGTGATTATACCCTATTCTTACAAAAAGTCTAAGACAAAATCTGCAGCATATTATACTGCATGATATACACTTTATTCTGATTCTGGCTTGCATGACTGAAGAGATGAAATGAAACCCACTGCCACATGCTACTAATTGCAGCATCCATTACATTATAAATCTGGTGATTTTATTCGTGAAAATTTTGCTTAAAGTGTCAGGCAGGGTGACTTTTGTGTTGATTTTCTTATTACAACCAATTGTGAATATTCTCGAGGAGAATTAAAGGATAATTGTAAGATGAATATCCTGATGGCAGAGGGGTTTGAGTCACAGTTCATTGAAGCAGTTCTTACTGCACCATAATTATAACTTTGCTCTCAGTTAAAATAAGGGTTAAATTCATCAAGGGTGAAATTCATTGTAGAGTAGGTTTCCTAGTAGAGTATGGTAAGCAACTAGCACACAAACAGTGAACCCTCATGTAATATTGACCAGGTTTATTTTTAGTTATGCTTATGGAGTGTTGTAGCAATTAAGATGCCTCAGCAGTTAAGAGGTTAGATGGTGATGGGCATTGGTTTTGTGTGTTGTCCTCTATAATTTTAGTAAGCATATTTAATTTTTTCAGCACAGATTGATTGCTTGTAGTTGCATGTGTATGAATTTTTATTTTTAATTATATTTCAAGCAGATAATAGTTTCCACTGAAAATAGTTCTGTACTCGCATCTTTCAAAGCCAACAAAAATTTGTTACCAAATGCTAATTAAATAGAGTCTAGCAAACATATGAGCTGCCATACTGCACAATGCTTGGATAACCTTGTTGCATTTAAACTATAATCTTTAACTACTTATTCACTTAGACAAAATTTCCTAGAATATATATTTGGAAAAAAAGATCTCATGCTCTGTTGATCATTGATGTCCTTACTAAAGTAGATCTTCATCTTATTACCAACAAATAAAAGAAGCATCACTAAATCAACCAGAATGAAAACAAGGCTCTCTCTCTCTCTACATATACAGTGGTCCCTCGGTTTTCACCGAAAATTCGTTCCAGAATGCTGCTCAAGTGCCATTACCGAACGAATTTACTTCCTTAAGAAATAATGTCACGTAGGTTAGTCTATTTCAGACCCCCCAAAAATACACTTGCAACAGCACTTACGAAAATACACTTACATAAATGTTCGAGTTTGGAGATGCACGAAAACCGAGGGACCACTGTATATATACAGTATATATACTGTATATATACAGTGGTACCTCTACTTACGAGCAGCTCCCAACTCGAACAATTATGTAAGTGTATTTTTGTAGGTGCTTTTGTAAGTGTATTTTTGGGGGTCTGAAATGGATTAATCTAATTTTCATTATTTCTTATGGGAAAAAATTCCTTCGGTATCGGCACGTGAATAGCCGTCTGGAACAAATTTTGCTCGTAAGTAGAGGTACCACTGTATATATTTTTTGTGAAGAACTCTGAAAGGAATTTGTGTCACATTTCTGCAGGTTCTGGTTTAGTCAGATTGTAATGACTGTGTTGGTTTATGAACAACAAGAAGCAATATCATGGCTGATCAAGTGGTCATCAGATCAGCAATAAAAAAATGTATATAAGTAATTTATAGATTTACAGGATATAGAATATGTTACTTTGCTCGAAAAGTGTCGTAGTGGTGTCGAGCTCTCATGTCAGCTAGTGTGCAGTACGTACTTTATACCTTACTATATAATTCTTGAAGAGAAGCAGACCCAGACCTGGCTCCATGGAATGTACCCTTCCATTTTCCCTGGTCAAATATGATTGCCTCTCATTCCCCAGGTGCTGTATGACCCCTATGTGCTTAGCACTTCCTTATGATTATATGGTACAGCCTCTCCTCATTTAACGATGGAGTTCCGTTCCTAAGACCACATCAGTAAACGAATTCGTCGCTAAGTAAGGAGCATACTATAATGGTAGTGGGTGTCAACCATCTTTGATATTGTTTTAATATCACCTTTGCACCATTTATAACATTTTTGGTGTATTTTTAAATGTTTATACAGTAGAGTACTGTATATTGTAATAAACAGAATAGAGGAAATCAGCTCTAATATACAGTGGTACCCCGAGTTTCATACTGCTCCCAACTCGAACTATTATGTAAGTGTATTATTGTAAGTGCTTTTGTAAGTGTATTTTTGGGGTCTGAAGTCCAGTCATTAGGCCACCTTAATTATACTATGATAGCAGAGTTTTATGTACTGTCTTGTGGGTATCGACAACAAATGTCAAAATTTTATTTTTCCCAAGTAAATATTTGCTGGACTGCTTCAGTCACATGATTCAATCAAGAGAGGTTCAAATTTGTGTTAAAAGCTTATTTTAGTGCTCTCTTCTCCCTGTAATTAATGTCTAATACTGTACAGGATGATTGTCATCTGTTATTGATAATACTACATTTAATTACAATTAGTGGCAACACTTGCATGTGATTTGGTATTCAGCTGTTGCATGAAGCCGAGATGATTTAAATGACATAGTCCAGTCATGTTTCTGCCAGGAAGCCCTGGATTATGTGGATATAACTGTCCTAGGAGAGCCTAACCACATCACCTATACGTACTTTATTCTGATAAGCAGCACTAATCTCATGTGCTGTATGATTGAGCTATGGGTATAATTAAGGTGGCCTAATGACTGGACTTCAGACCCCAAAAATACACTTACAAAAGCACTTACAATAATACACTTACATAATAGTTCGAGTTGGGAGCAGTATGAAACTCGGGGTACCACTGTATATTAGAGCTGATTTCCTCTATTCTGTTTATTACAATATACAGTACTCTACTGTATAAACATTTAAAAATACACCAAAAATGTTATAAATGGTGCAAAGGTGATATTAAAACAATATCAAAGATGGTTGACACCCACTACCATTATAGTATGCAGGTATTATACCCATTTAAAATTAAATTTTCAACTTTTTGGCACATGAGTAAGGAAGGCAACTTTTCCAACAAATTCTGTTTGCCTGTCAGACAAGATATATAATTTTTTTTAGTTTGTAGTACTGTTGATTTTATGGTTTTGTTGGAAATGTTAGAATATAGTACTGTATTGTATTTTAAATTTGTCAAAGTCAGTATTATTTTCTAAATAAGTAATTTTTGTTTAGCACTCTGTCTTTGAATGCATGAACAATAGTGTTTGGTAATGTGTACTGGTATGTTTATATTTTTAAACTTAACCTTCTACTTAGTTTCTGAAATTTAATTAACTGCTGCACTAATTGCTGTGTTTCTATATCTCCATAATACATTCCTATTAAATTAAAGAAAAGACAAAAGTGCATAAGAGATTTTTAGTGAAAATGTATTACTCTGCAGAACTTAATAAAAGTCTTCATAGAGCAATACATTGTCAGAATAACAGGTGGTTTTGTACCTGTTTTTTTTTTTCTTAAATCTGTTGGCATTATGATTTTCAATTCTTGCTCTGAAATTGTTAAAGTGCATTAATAATCTCTGATAGTTTTGTGTTACAGAATCTCATAGTAATCCAAATAAAATTAAAAAATTTTTTTGATGTGGCATTATGATTGTAAATCCACTAAGACTTGGATCCAGTCCAGTGTACTATAACTGTACAAAGTACATGTACTAAATGTTTGTACTTTTTCATGTCATAATTAAGATGAAGGTGAAAAAAAATAAGTTAATAACAATAACAAGTTGAAAGCCCAATCAAGTTTGTCTCTGAATTTTAATTGTTTTATGAATTAAATATGACAGTACATTACCTCACTGAAAACTTTTTTTTTTTTAACATGTCGGCCGTTTCCCACCTAGGCAGGGTGACCAAAAAAGAAAGAAAAAACTTTCATCATCATTCAACACTTTCACCATCACTCATACATAATCACTGTCTTTGCAGAGGCGCTCAGATATGACAGTTTAGACATCCCTCCAAACTGCCAATATCCCAACCCCCTTCTTTAAAGTGGAGGCATTGTACTTCCCATTTCTAGAACTCAAGGCTGGCTAACCGGTTTCCCTGAATCCCTTCACAAAATATTACCCTGCTTAATTCCAACAGCTCATCAGGTTCCAAAAACCATTTGTTTCCATTCACTCCTATCTAACATGCTCACGCACGCTTGCTGGAAGTCCAAGCCCCTCACCCACAAAACCTCCTTTACCCCCTCCATCCAACCTTTTTGAGGACGACCCCTACCCCACCTTCCTTCCCCTACCAATTTATACGCTCTCCAAGTCATTCTACTTTGTTCCATTCTCTCTAAGTGACCAAACCACCTCAACAACTCCCTCTTCAGCCCTCTGACTAATACTTTTAGTAACTCCACACCTCCTAATTTCCACACTATGAGTTCTCTGCATAATATTTACACCACACATTGCCCTTAGACACGACATCTCCACTGCCTCCAGCCACCTCCTTGCTTGCTGCAGCATTTACAACCCATGCTTCACATCCATATAAGAGTGTTAGAACCACTATACTCTCGTACAATCCCTTCTTTGCCTCCTTGGATAACGCTTTTTGTCTCCACAAATACCTCAATGCACCACTCACCTTTTTTCCTTCATCAACTCTATGGTTAACCTCATCGTTCATAAACCCATCCGCTGAGAGGTTAACTCCCAAATACTGTATCTGAAAACATTCACTTCTTCCATACTCCCTCCCTCCAATGTGATATCCAATTTTTCTTTATCTAAATTGTTTGATACCCTCATCATCTTACTCTTATCTATGTTCACTTTCAACTTTCTACCTTTACACACACTCCCAAACTCGTCTACTAACCATTGCAACTTTTCTTTAGAATCTCCCATAAGCATCATCAGCAAAAAATAACTGTGTTAACTCCCATTTTGTACTTGATTCCCCATAATTTAATCCCATCCCTCTCCCCAACACCCTAGCATTTACTTCTTTTACAACCCCATCTATAAATATATTTAATAACCATGGTGACATTACACATCCCTGTCTAAGACATTCTTTTACCGGGAAGTAATCTCCCTCTCTCCTACACACCCTAACCTGAGCCTCACTATCCTCATAAAAACTCTTTACAGCATTTAGTAACTTACTACCTATTCCATATACTTGCAACATCTGCCACATTGCTCTCCTATCGACTCTATCATATGCCTTTTCTAAATCCATAAATGCAATGAAAACTTCCCTACCATTATCTAAATACTGTTCACATATATGCTTCAATGTAAACACTTGATCTACACATCCTCTACCCACTCTTGCTCATCTGCAATCCTACTCTCTGTCTTACCTCTAATTCTTTCAATAATAACCCTACCGTACACTTTACCTGTTTTTTTTTTTATTATTAACACATCGGCCGATTCCCACCAAAGCAGGGTGGCCCAAAAAAGAAAAACTTTCATCATCATTCACTCCATCACTGTCTTGCCAGAGGGGTGCTTTACACTACAGTTATAAAACTGCCACATTAACACCCCTCCTTCAGAGTGCAGACACTGTACTTCCAATCTCCAGGACTCAAGTCCGGCCTGCCGGTTTCCCTGAATCTCTTCATAAATGTTACTTTGCTCACACTCCAACAGCACGCAAGTATTAAAAAACCCTTTGTCTCCATTCACTCTATCAAATCGCCACACATGCTTGCTGGGAAATCCAAGCCCTCACACACAAAACCTCCTTACCCCCTCCCTCCAACTTCCTAGGCCGACCCTACCCCGCCTTCCCTCCACTACAGATTTATACACTCGAAGTCATTCTGTTCGCTCCATTCTCTCTACATGTCCAAACTACCTCAACAACCCCTCCTCAGCTCTCTGGATAATAGTTTTGGAGTCCCCACCTCCTCCTAATTTCCAAACTCCAAAATCTCTGC
>WNWK01051325.1:0-12518 GCA_009830355.1 Cherax destructor
GGTGTTGGTGGCGTCGATGATAATTTAGTCTTCTTAGCAGGACTAGAAGTCTTTGATTGGTCAGTTGGAGGCAAGGAGATCGTTGATTCGTTGGTTCGTGAGTCGTGTGGGGAAAAAGGGAGGCATTTCATTTGTTTTGGATGGGTGACGTCATTTGAATTTGGGAGAAGGTGGTGGTGGTGGAGCAACTGTTTGGGGGTGACGCAGGTGAAGGAATACTCAATCAATAGAATACGAATTCTGCTTGTTGACTCTGCCCAGTGGGGTTTTACAGCTCTGACTTTCGTTTTCAGTCTCCCTACGATCCCCGTTGGGGAGAATTTAAACCTTCATCACGATGAGCTATCAAATCGTGCCCAAGATCAAACCCAACAGTGGCACTGTGAATGATTCATCCAAACTTGCTCTAGCAGTTGCTGTTAAGAGCGTCTTTGGGTGAAGTTCAACACTATATTGACCCTGAAAGAAGCATTTATTGTTGTCTGCAACGATGATGAAGATGCAGAGAAGCTACTCACTACAACAGCCACCACCCTCTCCTGAACGAGGATTTACTGTCATGTCATCTCCAGCTCTCAGGGCAAGGAGGACAGTTTTCCTTAAGAAACTTGATCTTCTTACAGTTCAACTTATCGACGAACTCAAGACATCCATTGAAGATCAAAACTCATGGGCCACAGTGGAGAGCATCATGAAAATACCTACAGCTTCCCCCCATCTCAAGATCACGTTTACGACGTCAACATGGCTGCCACTGCATTAGCCGACGGTCTTGCTGTATATTATTACTTCGTCAGCCCCACCTGCATCGAAGCTGAGATTCCCTACATTTCTCACTGTTGGACCTGTTACTCGTATTCACACAACACCAACGACTGTCCTGTGAAGGAAAAAGAAGTTTTTTCACTACATGTAGTAGTGAAGGACATGATTTTAGATCATGCAACCGCTGCTCCACCAACACCATCTGCCTCAACTGTAAAAGCAACGATCATCACACACTCGTAAAGACATTCTGAAGAAGACCCAAGAAGCAGCACAGAAAAATCATCTTCAAAATCACCCACCTATGCTGCTATTACAAAACTACAAGCTACCACAACTAAAATTCTCCAAGCTTCCCGCAACCTACAACTACCAGCATCGCACCTGGGAGACCCCCCACCATCTACTACTGTATGATCTATGCTCATATGCATAATGTTGCTGTGCCTGGGGACATTCAACACCTCCATCAATGAACTCTTCAAATTAAACAACATGCCAGAAATTCAAATTCCCAGATTCTCCACCATCTTCTTGCTACTCAACAATACCCAGCATATTTCGACATTACTTTACCTGCTGGTGGCTCAGCTGATGCTCCAACACCAACACTATCTAATACTGACGTCACGCCCACAACAACCAATGAGCGCTACCCCCACCTTACACCTCTACAAGAACCAATCAGCTACCTCCTTGCCAGTCTCGCCACAACCACCTTCCACCAATGAGAAGCCTTCATCTCAATCAGAGACTTCGTCTACAGAACATGTCCCCGCCACCGCTGCTGCTTCTTCCAACACCAAATCAACTACTCCATCCACCTCCAAACCAACGTACCAGCACATGCAATACGACAATGTCAAATTCTATACCACAAAACAAGTCAGCAAGGTACTGCCATACTCAGACCTCGCTCAGCACCTTGAAGATGGGACTGTAAAGTTCACCCGCCCCAATAATTTCAACTGCTACCTTACCCAGGATACTCTACAACCTGCGACAATACGCTAAAGAAGACCCCATGGGTGCCTGCCTGCAACCCAACACTCAAGAACAAAATTCAATGATCTCTGCTCTGGCTCTGCTGAGTAAACTACACTATGACGACAAAGTTCCCTGCACTTTGCTATTTACCCTAAAGCTGGGGTGTGGCTCCAATCGACCCTAATACAGCTGCCTTCTGTGCCTCTCCCACCACCGCCGCCTGCCAGCCTCCTGCAGTCCACCTACACCCGCCTCATCAGCTTACAACTCGCCCCAGCATCACACACCGTTCAACAACGCCTGCAGTTTATCTGCACATGTCCCCCAAGTGGACGTGCCACTCACCTGTATATTCCCTCCTCCTACCCTTCCCCAACCTTTTCCCATTTTTTCTATCCTTACCCATCCTTCTTCCATCCCAGCTTACCGACGCTCAGGACATCAAGCTCCAAGCTCCAAGCTGCAGGTGAAGAGACGATGACAGGATGCTGGTTGTTGTTGAGTATCAGAAGATGGTGGAGAATCTGGGAATTGAACTCTGGCATTTTGTTTAATTTGAAGAGTTCGTTAATGGTTGAGTTGAATGTCCCAGGAACAGCAACATTATGCATATGAGCATAAACCATACAGTAGTAGATGGTGGTGGGGTCACTGGCAGGTGCGATGTTGGTTGTAGTAGGTTGCGTAGAAGCTTAGAGAATTTTGTTGTGGTAGCTTGTAGTTTTGTAATAGCAGCATAGGTGGTGATTTGTAGATGACTTTTCTGTGCTGCTTCTTGAGTCTTCTTCATAATGTCTTTACAAGTGGGACATTTAGCAGCAAACACACAGGACAGGAAGAAGGGGTATTTATAGGCAGGCAGACAGGGAAGGGTACAAGAAAATGGTGGAGGGGTTATAATGGAGGTAGTAGTGGTAGTGGTAGTAGTAGTAGTAGTAGTAATAGTTGAGTCAGTCATATTCTAGGAAAGGAGCACTGCAATGAAGCTGGCGGCCCACATAGGGTAAGGACAACAACACAGAGGGGAAAAAATAAAAAGGACAAATAAAGGAAAGAAAGAAAGAAAACACAGAGGAAAAGGAGAAAAGAGGAGAAGGGGAAGAATAGAAGGGAAGGAATCAGGTTAGGTCACGGGTGCCCTAAAGTTTGGGGTATTTAACAATGTTGTCCTTACCCTATGTGGGCCGCCAGCTTCATTGCAGTGCTCCTTTCCTAGAATATGACTGACTCCACTACCACTACTACTACTACTACCACCACTACCACTACTACCTCCATTATTACCCCTCCACCACTTTCATGTGCCCTCCCCTGTCTGCCTGCCTATAAATACCCCTTCTTCCTGTCCTGTGTGTTCGCCTTAGCTGCTGGGTTAAGCCCTGGCTCAACTTCTACACTCCTCTCCTTCGGCTGTCCCGTCCTCCCCGCTCACCCCACAGAAGTCTCATCAACAGGAGAGCCTGCTATTTCTGTTCTCAAGTCTGCCCCACGATCGCCTTAGCTGCTGGGTTAAGCCCTGGCTCTATTTCTACGACTAAGAAGACTCCCCTCCAGCGCTATTCTTCGTCTGTACCGTCTTCCCGCTCATCCATTGGGATCTTACCTGAACTTATTCGATTATTCGATTCGATTCGATTCGTCCTGTGTGTTAGTGTGACTTTGTAAATGGTCCAAGTCGGACCGAAACGTCGTCGTAAGCTCCTCTCTTTTTTATATGTGCGGGTTGTGTGTGTATACTTCATCAAAATGCTTGTCCTTCATCAATTCCCGAATCTGAGGGCCAACAAAGATTCCTGCCTTTAGCTTTAGCTTGCCTTCACTTATACAAGGAAACTTTGACTCCAGGTACTTGAAAGCAGTTCCATTATTGTTCAAGGCCTTCACCAATTTTTTTCATTAGCCCTAATTTGATGTGGAGTGGTGCCAGCAGAATTTTCTTGGGGTCAACTAGTGGCACAGTTTTCATGTTGTGATTTCCAGGTAAGAAACTGGTTCTTGGTGGCCAGTCTTTTTGTTCATAGTGCTGGCTGTCTGCCCTACTATCCCAAAGACACAGAAAACAGAAATACTTGGTGTATCCACCTTGACATGCCCATGTGTTCAATAAGGCCAGAAATATTTGAACAGAAATCTAAAGATTCCTCTTTGTCAAAGAACAGAGAATTCCGCTTCACGATGACGGTACTAAGCGAATGTTGTTCCAGGAGCTAGAAGCCTGTGTTCCTTTAGTCTAGAGCCAAGTAACTGTGCACTTTCTTTTGGAAGGTTAATGTCTCTCACCAAGTCATTGAGCTCAACTTGGTTGAAGGGTTTGGGATCGTAATTTGTTGGTGGTTCATAGTCTACTTCCATCTCCTTAGAATCACTGGTATCAGACTCTGATGAAATTTGCCATGTCTCAGGTGGCATAGGTACAGGAATATCTTCAGAGTGTGGAACAGCCTTATTGCTGAAGGAATATTTGGGTATATTATGCGATCTTTAGTCTTCTTGTTGAATCCAGCTACTTTAGTCATACAAAAGTAGCAGTCATCATGGTGGTTCATCTGCTCCCTCCATACCATTGGTACTCCAAAGGGCATACATTTAAGTTTTCCAACTAACCACATTTGGAGCTTACTGATGCAACTCTTGCAAGCTTTGTGTGGTGCAAATGGTTTGTCCTGGTCTCCAAGTTTGCAGCCAAAATAAGCACAGTAGCAGCGCTTCAATAAAGGAGTAATGTTGCTCCTGGAATCTGAAGGTGTGAATTGCCCGCAGACATATCAAAATATGTCTGGTGAATTTATGCAGCCTCTAGACATATTAATAATCTGAAAATGAAGAAAAATATATTAGATTTAACATTTAATTCAATATAAGGTCAGCATTTTAATTGGTAATATAACACTTTCTCATTTGCTTATATTATACGAAAGAGAAAAGTAACGTTTCCGTATAACTTGACAACCTGATGTGATAGAGAGCAATAAACACAATGCATCACTATTTTCCATATATACCGGAAAAGTGTAATTTTTTCAGAATTGTGCTGTACTAATATATAAATTATTTTTTTATTTAACTTTTTCGAAACTTAGTAATATTTAAGATACATAATAAATATTGGTTCACAAGTTGCTCTATTTTAAAGTCCTTAATATTAGCATATAATAATTATTGCCACTGTAGTGGCAATAATAATTATATGTAGTAGAGACTTAACAAGGTAACGTGGTAGTCAGGGTCAAGGTAGTGTGGTGGCCAGGGTCAAGGTAGCGTGGTTGTCAGGGTCAAGGCAGTGTGGTAGTCAGGGTCAAGGTAGCGTGGTGGTCAGGGTCAAGGTAGCGTGGTGGTCAGGGTCAAGGTAGCGTGGTTGTCAGGGTCAAGGTAGCGTGGTAGTCAGGGTCAAGGTAGCGTGGTTGTCAGGGTCAAGGTAGCGTAGTTGTCGTGGTCAAGGCAGTGTGGTGGTCAGGGTCAAGGTTGCGTGTGGTCAGGGTCAAGGTAGCGTGGTGGCCAGGGTCAAGGTAGCGTGGTAGTCAGGGTCAAGGTAGCGTAGTGGTCAGGGTCATGGTAGCGTGGTGGTCAGGGTCAAGGTAGCGTGGTGGTCAGGGTCAAGGTAGCGTGGGTTCAGGGTAGAGGTAGTGTGGTGGTTAGGTTCAAGGCAGCGTAGTGGTCAGGGTCAAGGTAAGCGTGTTGTCAGGGTCAAGGTAGCTGGTTTCAGGGTCAGGTAGTGTGGTCAGGGTCAAGGTAGCGTGGTGGTCAGGGTCAAGGTAGCGTGGTGGTCAGGGTCAAGGTAGCGTGGTGTCAGGTCAGAGGTTGTGGGCAAGGTACGCGTGGTGGTCAGGGTCAAGTAGCGTGGTGGTCAGGGTCAAGGCAGCGTGGTGGTTCAGGGTCAAGGTAGCGTGGTGGTCAGGGTCAAGGAGCGTGGTGGTTAGGTCAATTGTCAAGGTAGCGTGGTGGTCAGGGTCAAGGTAGGTGGTGGTTAGGGTCAAGGTAGCGTGGTGGTCAGGGTCAAGGTAGGTGGTGGTCAGGGTCAAGGTAGCGTGGTGGTCAGGGTCAAGGTAGCGTGGTGGTCAGGGTCAAGGTAGCGTGGTGGTCAGGGCGGTAGGTGGTCAGTCAGGTGGTGTCAGGTCAAGGTAGCGTGGTGGTCAGGGTCAAGGTAGCGTGGTGTGTCAGGGTCAGGAGCAGTTAGGGTGGTCAGGGTCAAGGTCAGAGTGGTAGTCAGGGTCAAGGTAGCGTGTTGTCAGGGTCAAGGTAGCGTGGTGGTCAGGGTCAAGTAGCGTGGTTGTCAGGGTCAAGCGTGAGTGGTCTGGGTCAAGGTAGCTTGTGGCCAGGGTCAAGGTAGCGTGGTAGTCAGGGTCAAGGTAGCGTAGTTGTCAGGGTCAAGGCAGGTGGTGGTCAGGGTCAAGGTAACGTGGTGTCAGGTCAAGGTAGCGTGGTGTGGTCAGTGGTCACAGGTAGGCGCTGTGGTCAGGGTCAAGGTAGCGGTTGTCAGGGTAAAGTAGCGTGGTGGTAGGGTCAAGGCAGCGTGGTGGTTAGGTCAAGGTAACGTGGTTGTCAGGGTCAAGGTAGCGTGGTTGGTCAGGATCAAGGTAGCGTGGTAGTCAGGGTCAAGGCAGCGTGGTGGTCAGGTCAAAGGAAGCAAGGTTGTCAGGGTCAAGGTAGATTGGTTGTCAGGGTCAAGCGTCAATGTAGGCGTGGTGGTGTCAGGTCAAGGTAGCGTTTTGGTCAGGTCAATTAGCGTGGTGGTCAGGGTCAAGGTAGCGTGGTGGTCAGGGTCAAGGTAGCGTGGTGGTCAGGGTCAAAGTAGCGTGGTGGTCAGGGTCAAGGTAGCGTGGTGGTCAGGGTCAAGGTAGCGTGGTGGTTAGGGTCAAGGTAGCGTGGTAGTCAGGGTCAATGTAGCGTGGTGGTGGGTCAAGGCAGCGTGGTGGTTAGGGTCAAGGTAGCGTGGTTGTCAGGGTCAAGGTAGCGTGGTGGTTAGGGTCTAGGCAGCATGGTGGTTAGAGTCAAGGTAACGTGGTTGTCAGGGTCAAGGTAGTGTGGTTGTCAGGGTCAAGGTAGCGTAGTAGTCAGGGTCAAGGCAGCGTGGTGGTCAGGGTCAAGGAAGCAAGGTTGTTGTAAGTGGCGGTGAAGCCCAGACAGGTAATCTCTTAATTCCCCCACACACACACACACACACACACACACACACACACCCCCCAACGGGGCGGGGCGGGGCCAGGAGCTTGACTCGACCCCTGCAACCACAACTAGGTGAGTACACACACACACACACACACCACACACACAGCACACACACACACACACGTGGAAAGTCTTGAAAGATTAGTGGAGGAGGAACCATACATAGTTTTAAGAACAGTATGATAGAGCTCCTGGAGCAGGAGACAGAGACCCAGTAGCGGATATGACAGAGGCAGGGCCAGGGCTAGTCTCGACCTGCCTGCAACCACAATTAGGTGAGTACAATTAGTGATACACACACACACACACACACACACACGTGGTCATACATAGTTTAAGCAGAGGTATGATGAAGCAGGACTCATACATAGCTTTTAAGCAGAGGTATGATAAAGCTCATGGAGCAGGGAGAGTGACCCAGTAGCGGCCAGTGAAGAGGCGGGGCCAGGAGCTGAGCTCGACCCCTGCAACCACAACTAGTGAGTACAACTAGGTGAGTACACACACACACACACACACACACACACATATATATATATATATTGTGAAGAGAGACCATTAACCGCGATTTGGTCGTTGTAAACGCCGATTTCCATCTCCTTTATATCCAGAGCTCTCCCATCGTTCACCTCCATTCGCTTATCCCATGAGACAGACTCCCTGGGCGACTTCATTTGACCCAGCACGGCGTACCCACGCCACCGTAGCCATGGTTCTCTCTTCATCTCAAGAAAAATACGAACCAACAGCCACACATTAAGAATATTCACATTAGAAAGGCTATCGAGTATAACCTTTCGGGAAAATACCCAATATTTTCCACATACATGAAAACATATAGGTTTACTAATGGACACTAATCTATACACCAAAAAACGTTGAAGATACACTCACACAGCTAAATAATCGAATAAATTAATAATTAATATAGATGTAATATGAAATATAAATAGAAGTTTGAAATTTTTACTAAGTGGCCAGGGCTTGGTGGGCTAACTGGGTGAGCGACGTCTCTCATCTAGGTAGTATACGGTCGTGGCTGTCCAGGAGGATGTTACTACTGGGCGCAGATTTCTGCGTGTCCTCCCCAGTAATAACATCTAACTGTTCTCGTTGTTCTGATGGGTTGTTGTCTTGTCCTTCTGTTGTTGTCCTGTCCTCGTGTTGTTGTCTGGTCCTTGTGTTGTGTTGTTGTCTGGTCCTTGGGTTGTTGTCTAATCCTTGTGTTGGTGACCTCAGGGAAGTGGTGAGTGGTGAATATCTGAGGGGGCAAGGATGGACACCTGAAGACACGGACCTGAGTGAGGCATTCATAACTTAATGATCTTCCCTTTCAGAACTTCAAGAATTTCAAGAACTTCGAGACCTTCAAGACCTTCAAGAACTTCCATTCCTTCACCCCCTCACCACCATTCCATCACCCTCACCACCATTCCATCACCCTCACCACTATTCCATCACCCTCACCACTATTCCATCACCCTCACCACCGATCCATCACCCTCATCACAAGTCCATCACCCTCACCACCAGTCCAACACTCTCACCACAAGTCCATCACCGTCACCACCAGTCCAACACCCTCACCACCAGTCCATCACCGTCACCACCAGTCCATCACCCTCACCACCAGTCCATCACCATCACCCTCACCACCAATCCATTACCCTCACCACCAGTCCATCACCCTCACCATCAGTCTTTCACCCTCACTAAAAGTCCATCACCCTCACCACCAGTCAGTCACTCTCACCACAAGACCGTCACTCTCACTAACAGTTCATCACCCTCGCCACCAGTCCATCACACTCACCACCAGTCCATCACCCTCACTACCAGTCAATCACCCTCACCACCAGTTCTTCACCCTCACCACCAGTCGATCACCCTCACCACCAGTCGATCACCCTCACCACCAGTTCATCACCCTCACCACCAGTCCATCACCATTACCCTCACCACCAGTTCATCACCCTCACCACCACCACTATCATCCTCACCACCAATCCTTCACCCTCACCACCAGTCCATCACCATCACCCTCACAACCAATGCATCACCCTCACCCCAGTACATCCCCCTCGTCACCAATCCATCCCCCTCACCACCAGTCTATCACCTCACCACCAATCCATCACCCTCACCAGCAGTCCAACACCCACACCATCAGTTCATCACCTTCACCACCAGTTCATCACCCTCACCACCAGTTCATCGCCCTCACCACCAATCCATCACTCTCACCCCTAATCCATCACCCTCAGCACCAGTCCTTCTCCCTCACCACCAGTCCATCACCCTCACGACTATTCCATCACCTTCACCACCAGTCATTCACCCTCACCACAAGTCCATCAACCTCACCACTAGTCCATCACCGTCACCACCAGTCCATCACACTCACCACCAGTCCTTCACTCTCTCCAGCAGTCCATCACCCTCTCCACCATTCCATCACCCTCACCACCTGATCATCACCCTCACCTCCAGACCATCACCCTCACCACTAGTTTATCACCCTCACCACCAGTCCATCTCCCTCATTACCAGTTCATCACCCTCACCACCAGTCCATCACCCTCTCCACCAGGCCATTACCCTCACCACCAGAGCATAACCCTCACCAACAGACCATCACCCTCATCCCCAGTCCATCACCCTCACCACCAGACCATGAGCCTCACCACTAGACCATCAGCCTCACCACCAGACCATCAGTCTCACCACCAATCCATCACTCTCACTACCAGTCCATCACCCTTATCACCAGTCCATCACCCTCACCACCAGTCCATCACCCTCAACACCAGACCATCACCCTCATCACCAGTCCATCACCCTCATCACCTGACCATTATCCTCACCACTATATTTGATAGATGGTTAGATATATAACTTAAATTTAAAGCTAGCCAAGGTTTTAGCTTAAATAATACTGATCCTTGTGGCACATTCTTGGGCCACATTCTTGTAGGGTACAGACCCAGAAAAAACTGGAAACGCAAAGAAAACGAAGTTAATGAAGAAAACGGGAAGTGCGTGGGTCATAATACAATGGTGTCATCTTAATTATTGCTATTAAAATGTTTTGTTTTAAAGGAATTTTACAGACGATGTAAACTATTACCAAGACACAGGACCTTAATGGTACAAGACAAGGATCTTAAATTTCTAAAAAGGAAAGGACTCTTAAACGGTAAGACCAAGACACAGGACCTTAATGGTAAGACCAAGACACAGGACCTTAATGGTAAGACCAAGACACAGGACCTTAATGGTAAGACCAAGACACAGGACCTTAATGGTAAGACCAAGACACAGGACCTTAATGGTAAGACCAAGACACAGGACCTTAAACTGCTAACTCCCATGGTCGGAAAGATTTCATATGCTCATATTAAAAATAATGTTGACCTTACAGAGAGGCTTCAGAAATTAAATGTATCACATGACTTTTCTCTTGTGAGTTTTGATGTCACAGCACTGTTTACTAAAGTCCCTGTCCCTGATTTGCTTACGTATCTAGAAGAGCAACTAAAAACTTCTCCATACCTCACCAACATAATTATTGGTATTGTCGGTATTGTATACCTTCTTGTACAACATAATTATTGAACTTATTAAGCTTTGCGTGACGGACTGGCATTGCCATAGGAAACCACTTACTCCATTCTATTCTATTCTATATGATCTGCCGGTATGGATCCCGGCCCGGGTCTCTTCCAATTTGGCGACCCGGCATCGGTTCCCTGTAGGGAAGTGTCATGTATCGACGTTAAACTTACTCCATTACTCAGCAACTTGTATATGGGATTCTATGAAACTAGAACCTTAAAGATCCTCCCTAGTAAAGCAAAGTGGTTCTGATATGTGGACTATGTTCTGTGTCTGTGGCCTAGACATCGCGATATTAATGAGTTCCTTCCTAGACTCAATTATTTAGTATCCTCAGTTATGTTTACAATCATGAAGCAGACAACAGGAGGAGGAGGAGGTGTTGATTCACCGGGAATTCTCCCGGCCCGGGTCTTTACCAGATGGCGACCCGGCTCCAGCTCCCTGGCGTGGGAGTAGCAGAGACCTAAGTCTCCCATGGGAGGGGGTACCCCTCAGCAGAGGGACCAACTGGTCCCAGGCCTAGCCATATTCGCCCACAAGCACGTAGGTAGATAGTTGCTAGGCCCCTCTGGTCTGCCACCTTCCCCGCCTCAAGGAGGCTGACGGGAAGGGCAGGCTTGCGAGCCGCAGATGGTAGCAAGCTCCAGCCTTGGCACCTACCCTGCCCTAGAAGGGCTGGGCATGGTGATCGACCAGCAGACAACAAATTGCCTTTCCTAGATTTTCTATTCCAATCGTGGTCACAGAAAATTTAAATTTTCAGTATAAAGGAAGTCAACTAATGAGTCATTATACATTCATTATTATTCCAATCATGAATCTAGGTTTAAAAGAAGTATTTTCCTTACAATGTTCTTGAGAGCTTTACATATTTGTAGCCCAGAATATTTGGATGATGAAATTAATAAGATATTCAAAATAGCCACTAAACTGAGATATCCCAGGGATTTTATTGAGACGGCGTTATCAGCCAAGAAGACTTTCTACAGGCCTGAACCTGGGGAAGTCCCTTCCAGGAAGATACACTCTTTTTATTTATAAAGAGGATACGACCCCGTGTAATACTTTAAAAACAGCTAAAAAATTTTTTCCTTGCATCATGACAGGAACGGGGATTAACAAGCACATCCAACATTGTTGGTGGTATTAAAACGTCCTTGGGGACACTGGTCTTTTGAGTCAGGGAGACAGTTAAACCAGCTTAGCTCAACATCAGTAAAGGTTAGGGAAAGGTCAAATGCAATCTTTAATCACATTTTTTTTTCAATCGTCCGCTGGGGGGGGCAATAGTTCCGGGATGGTAAGGGAAAATAATTGAATCCCCCCATCAAACATGATACGAATGCCTTTTATTTCAATGATGGAATGTAAAAATCAAACACTTGTTTAAAAAGGGCAACTAAGTTTTGGGGTGGTTAAAAGGGGGGACTTGAAATTTCTTTTCCCCCTTTCATTTTTCCCCCGGAAATCCCCGACCGGGACAGTGGGGAAAATCGGGGGTTTAAATAATTTGGGGGTGGAAAAAACGTCGTTTTCCCCAGTGACTCTAGTTTCGTGTTCTGGGGTAACTAAAAACGTGATAGCGGATAGACTATGATAAATATGATAGACTGTGATAATTGATAACTTGAAGCTTTCCCATGTTTTATAAGTTGTGTTCCGCGGGAAATGGGGGAACCAATATTTGTAAGTAAACTCTTAGTCCAAATAAAGACAGTACCGTTTATGGACTCAACCACATAAATCCTATATGATTTTTTGACTCCTTGAGGCCAAAAATTTAAATTATTTTGGGGTTTGTGTTAAAGCTTTTTTCATGGAAGGTGGAAATATGTTGGAAATGGTAAAAAAAATTTTTAAGTCCCTTGTGTTCTCTTTGGCATTCACATTGATGGTAATTGCGAACCTACTTAATCTGATTGTTAAAAAAATTAAAAGCTTGGGTTTTATAAGATTCCCCAAGGTAATAGATCAGTGATATT
>WNWK01051326.1:0-12518 GCA_009830355.1 Cherax destructor
GGGGTACCCCTTTCCCCATCTATTTTACCCCTTAGATACCTCCCTTCGTTCCAACCCCAAACCCCCAATTTCCCCAATTTCCCCTTGCTTTCCTTTTCCCCAATCTCCTTCATCTTAAGGGGCCCTACTTCCCTCCTGAACTCTGTTTCCCCAGAACCCCTTTTTCCTTTTTTTTTTTGTCCTCACGAGCAACCTTTCTTTTTCTCGACCTTTTTTTCCCGTTTTTTTCCCCGAGTTAGTCTTTTTTTTTTCCCTTTTTTCTCCTCAGAAGTCTTTCCTGTTCCTTTTTCTTCTCAGCTAGTTTTCCTTTTTTTCCTTTTTTTTTTTTTTCAAGCCATTTTGATGTAATAAAACCGATTTCCTGAAAACCCCCATGTTTTTATTAACCAGAAACTAACAATCCATAAAGAAAATAAAATACAAACCAAACAAGTCGTTTTAAAATTAACAACTGAAACATGTTTCAAAAGAGGCCTCGTCTGCACACTTTCAAAACCCTTTCCCCAAAGGGGGAAAAAAATAATATTTTCAATTGGAAAGTAAATCTAGTGGGCTCAAAAGCCTTACAAAGATAAAAAACACGGTTCCCCCAGGGGGGTATGGAAGTTCCCCAGGTCCAAAAAAAATGAAAACCAAAAAACCCAAAACCCCAAGAAAAAAACAACAAGTCAAACAGACTACCAGTAAGACTTAACACCTCAAAGATACGAACTCCCCTTTTCAATCTTAAATGTTATACTCACGAACCAGTAGAATTGTTTGATATCTTTATTATGCCCCCAAACCCATCCTGTGGGCGGTAGAAAAAGATTACAGAGGAAATAAGGGGCCAGGGACTGGACCCCAAATTATGATACTGGGGCAAGTTAAAAGGAATGAACTAACAAGCTACAAAAAAATGCTGGGTTTAAAAAAGGTAAAAAAATTTAAATAAAATTTCTTACTTTTTTAAATACATGGTTACAATCATGAACAAATTATAACCAATGAACATTCCCCCGGGCCCCCAGTCCCCAACTGTAATAGTTCTTGGTCAAATTTTATTGTTGGGCACACATAACACTTATTCACATACACACACACACATACACACACATAAAACAAAACACACACACCCCCCAAAACAGGCCCAGCCTTAATCGACATGTGCACAGGACAAAAAGGAAAACAACCCCCGCGAAAAACCACACACACACACACACACACACACACACACACACACACACATAACACACACACACACACACACACACACACACACACATAAAAACCCTTTGAATCTTTATTTAAAAAAGTCGGGGACCCCGAATTTTGAATATACCACTGTGGATAAAAAATTTTACAATCTTGAACATTTCTGGGGTAGTTGCCCCCCCAAATTCATTAATTTTCGCACCCCCGTACATAATGACGCAGGGGGGTGACAATAATCCAACGAAAAATTTTAAATTTTGTTTTGGCCCCCCTCTGGGGTTGTGATTTAACCCCCCAAAAATACTTGTCCCAGCCGGAGGCGGGCGGTGGTGACATGAAGAGTCTGCTTTTTTGTTTGGATACCATAGACATGTGCCCTCCCATGATAGGTGATAGATGGGAAAAGATGGTGTCAATCTCCCTGAGTCTTAAGTCAATAAAATTCAGTTCTAGTTCTAGCTATCCTTTCCTTTGTCTTTTGTCCCTGAGCAATCCTTATTTTCCCCAGCATTCTTTTCCCGTTCCTTTTTTTCTTCTCGAAAACCCCGTCTTTCCTGTTTTTTTTTCTCTTTTATAGCCATTTTAGGAATATAGCTATCAAGATTCTGACCTGTAAATCCCATGTCTTTTCCCGCCCTTAACCAAAAACTAACGAATCCATGTGAAATGTTAACAAAAAACAAAAGGGCTTAAATTATCAACAAACGCTTTTCCAAGAGGGGTGAAGTCTCACACTTTTCCACCTTCCCAAAGAAGAAAAGAAATAATATTTCCAACTTGGAAGAAACTCTAGTGGGCTCAAAGCCTTCACTAAGATTAAGAACACGGTTCCCCAGGGGGGTTTTTGGAATTCCCCAGGTAAAAAGAGCAAACTTCAAAAAACCCAAACCCCAAACAAACAACAAATCAACCAGACTACCAGTAATGACTTACACCTCAAGATCCAAAACCCTTTTCAATCTTAAATATTATACCAAAACCAGTAGAACCATCAGGAAGATGTAGCCTCAAAGTCGTATCCTGGCAATCCATTTTCAGGGAACCCCCCCGAACAAAATATAATGGAAAAAATAAAAAAAAATAATATTTGGGAGAAAAAAACAAAATTTTTAATTTTTTTAAAAAAAATTTAAAAAATGGCCGTTATGGCGGCAGGATGGAAGAAAAAAAACCCCGGTTGAGCCGGTTAGACGAGATTTGGGGTGGTTATCCTGGGTAGTTAAAAATGTATGCCACTTGGTGAGACAAGATTTTGCGGGGAAAAGTAGAAAAAAACCCAAATCAGAGGCCATCAGCCCCCCAAAACGGCTTGTACCAGCTAAAACCCGGAGCTTTCAGGGGAAAGTGGAGGTGAGTCTTCCCCAAAAATTTACTGTCCCGGAAGGAACTACCAAAAAAGGGGGGGTTCGTTCGCCGAAGATGCAGCTGAACCCGTGAAAGCCCCCAGACTAAAAACCCCAAAATTAGCATTTTTTCCCTCACATATATTTTTGCAGTTTTGGACGGTTTTGTGATGCTGTGTAATAGGGGCAGTTATTTCCAGTAAATTTTGATGGGGGGATATTTTAAAAGTTTGTTCCCTTATCATTCATCATTTAGGTTAAATATAATTTTATTATATCATGATAGTGTGGTGAATTCTAGTATTGATATTTGTAGAAGGGGGTTTTTTTTGGGACAAGAATATAAGACTTTGGGTAAATAAAGTATATAACAAATAAACATAATGGTTGGTATTAATTTTATTAATAGAAAAAAAAAAATAACAAATTAGATATAAACTCTATGATTAATTAAACCCAGCCCTGGTTTTTGGGGGGTGCTCCGTGACCTCTGGTGGCCATCGAATTTTTTTTTCACTGTCATGGGGGAGGAGGGTTAATATTTGATTGAGATTCTACAGGGCAGGTCCCCGCAAGCGGATATTGTTCTACCTGCTTTTTCGGTGTGCGGGAGTGGACCTTCCAATTATGGGATATCCCCAAGGAGCGGGGGGTGGGGTTTGGGGTTTTGGGGCGTATCATAGGATCGGGAACCAAAAGAGGTTGGTGGTTTTGGCCCCGAGGATGGTCCTGATTTCAGCCACCCAAGGGGGTGAACAAAAAGGCCTTTTGGGGGGAAAGTGAATTCTAACCATGCAAAATAGGCATTTTCATGCAGTAACTGTTGCGGGGGGGCAAGGGGCCCCGCGGGATGTTGGGGGGTTTTTTTCCCCCGCAAGAGGGGTTACGTCGGAAACCCCCCTTCTTATGAATAATGACTTTTTTTCCCCGCAGGGTATGTTACATATTTGGGCGGTTCAACCCTTTGGGGATGGGGCAGGGAACCGGCGGCGGACTGAAAAAGGAAAAGGGGCCCGAGTTGGGGGGCAGCAGCCCCAAAGGGAAAAGTTTCAAAATTCAAAAACCCCAACGGGGGACGGGCGGGAGGGCATGGTCGTCAGTCGGGGGGGAGGGGGCTGGAAGGGAGGGGAGGGGGGGGTAATGGTCCTTGGCATTGGGGAAACATAGTCCTCTGTTGCTGATCATCGGGGGATGCATGGGGGGGGGAAAATTTTGAAGGACTTAAGATTCCCGGAGAAATTTTTTCATGGAAAAGTTTTTTTTGGGGCATGATTTCAAGAATGATAAAAAATGAGGCTTTTTGAGAATGATATGTGGAAGTGAAAACGTTCAGGTATCTTGGTAGTAAGGGTTAAGGGGGAAGAGGAAAGGAGTTATTGAGGAAAAGGGGGAGCCGGAAAAGGCCGGGGGAGGAGCGGGATGATTGGACAGCCCAAAAGGCCGGAAAAAAATTTGGGGCAGATGTGGTGCGGGGAAAGGAGGAGGTAAATTTTAAAAAAGGAGGATGGGAGGGTAGGAGGGGAAGGATGGGGAAGGACATATGATAATGGAAAAAGTACTGAACCCAAAGGGAAACCCCAGTCTTACGTTTCAGGTGTGTAACATTTAATGTGAATGGCCTCAGGAATGAGGTGAAACGAAATGGGTGGAGGAACTTTTCGGAGGGGAAAGTTGATTTTTTTTTTGTCAAAGCTAATTATAGGAAGGGTAATGAGCTAGAATAAAGGGGATAGGATTTTGCATGTGATGACGGGCATTTAAAGGGGGTGTTGGTGGGAGTCGTGGATTATGTCCATTCACTTTTTAAGTCTTGGGGAGGATGTGGGTGGTAGAATAGGTAAACGGGATTGGGGTGGAGTACAGGTGAGTTTCCCGGGAGATATATGCCAGCTATAAGCAATAGGAGACTAAAGGATGATTTTGTAAATAATGGTTGGCGTAGCTGTCCGAGGGTTTTCCGTGTCTATAATTGCTGAGATTGGAATTGTGTGGTCGGATTAGAGACGCGAGCCACGGGGTGGGGGTGTGTGTTGGGGTCGTTGAGGGGTGTGTTGGGGGCAGTGGAGTGGTAGCGGGTCGGGGACGGGGAGAAATGGTGGAAATACCTTTGTGAGGAAGGATTATGAGCCGACTGGACAGAATATAGTGCAAGGGGGGGTGGATGTTCGGAGGGGGGAATGTGTCGTGTGGTTTCGGATCATAGGGAGTGTTGTTTGAAGGGGGTGGGCGGGGCAGTGAGTGGTAAAGAGTTATGGAAATTTAATACGAGATTATTGAAGAGGAAGGGCTGAGATGTTCAAGAGTGGGGGGTGGAAGGGGGTGGGGGGGTAAATGGGATTGTCAGATGGTGGATGGGAGGGGGGGAAAAGAAATTAGGAAGTTTATGGGTGGGTGGAGAAGATGCAGGAGTAGGTTTGGGATCGAAATATTTGGAGGGTTGTTACGTGATTGTGGCGGGGATTGGGGAGGGAAAAGAACGGCAGAAGTAGTGGAATTGAGGGTATTTCGGTTTACAAGAGGACGGTTTCATTTGGTTAGGAGTGGTATGGAGGAGGGTTTATGGGGAAATAAGGTTCAAAGGTGGTTTTAAGAATTTTGGAAACGTGGGGGGGATGTTAATTTCCTTTGAAAGTGGAGGGGGGGGGATGGCCCCGGAGGAGGGTTTTAAGAACGACGGAGGGATGGGGACGCGGAAGGATGGTTTCATGTTCAAACAGGAAGGAAGGTTATCAGGTGGAAAGACAAGGGTTTTTCAGGGCATAGGGGGATTCTTGGGGGTGGGAGGAGGGAAGAGAGTGCGGGGCAGAGATTTTGGGAGGAGGTTTGGGAAGCCGCAGGGTTTGAGGTTGGGGAATCACCTGGGATCGATGGGTTGCCGGGATTTGTACTAACTCATTGGGAGGTTTTAAAAGGGGGTTTTCGTGAGGTTGTTTAATGGGTTGAGGGGGGATGGTTTCATGGGGAATCAATGAGGACTGGGGTAGTAGTATTAGTGGCGAAGGGAGATTCTCCTGAGGGCTTAAGTGATTATAGGGGTCTGGCTTTGTTGACGGCGGATTACAAAATTTTTGCAAAGATTTTGGAAATAGGATCAAGAGGGGTTTAGGTGGAGTTTTGCATGAGGGTCAATTTGGGGTGCCTGGAAGGAGTATTCGTACGGGGCATCGGCGACTACAGTTTATTGAAAAAGTGAGGAGGGGGTTTAGGATTGGATTGGCAGAGAGCATATGACAGGGTTGATCGAGAAATGTTATTAGCAATATTGGAGAGGCAGGGTTTTGGGGAAGGGTGGTAAGGTGGGTCAAACATTGTATGCAGGTGCGTTATTTCGAGTGCAGATTAATGGGAAGGTGGGAAGGGCAGTGGAAATGCAGAGGGTCTGCGCAGGGTTGTCCTCTGTCGCAGATCCTTTTGCACTTTGCAGGACCCTTTTACAGATTGGTAGAGGCGGGTTGAGGGAGGGTCTGAGGAGAGGGAGGTGGTGGGTGGCATGGTTGGTTATGTTGATGACACCACGGTGTTGGTTAGGAAGGAGGCAATTGAGTAAGTTGAATGATTTGATAGAATGTTTTGGGAGGGAACAGGGATGAGGGTTAATAGGGAAGTCTAATTTATTGGAGGTAGGAAGTTGGTCTGGGGGAACGTTGGGGTTGCGGAGGGTTGGAATTGTGTAGAAATGATTAAGATATGCTATAGTTTTTAGTGCAGATGCGGTAGTGGCGCGGGAGGTGAATTCAAGGACGGTGGTGGATGCGGCATGGAAGGATGAGGGCTGGGAGTGGGAGAGGTGACATTACTGCAAAGAGTTATTGTTATAAATGTGTTGGTGTATAGCAAATTATGGTTTAGGGCGGTGGTATATCCTCTTTGGAGGTGGATGTGCAACGTTGTTGAGTAATGTTTTAAGGTTCGTATGGGGGCATGGGAGACACTGGCTAAGTAGGGAGGTAGTGGAAACTAAGACGAGGTGGGGTGGGATAGGGTTGATACCGTTGAGGTGTAGATTACGAAGTGTGTTTGTGAGGCATGAATTTCTGATGCGAGGAGGGGAGGGGAAGAAGAGTGGGGTTAGTATGAAGGAGGTGCGCAGGTGGTGGGGAAGGAAGGATATTTTGGTATGTGAGGCAATTTACGGGGGTTAATGGTGATGAAAGAGCCGGGGACAGTAGAGTTAGTAGGTTGATAGGTTGGCTTGGAGGGAGGAGGTGCAGGGGAGAGAGGTTTATCCCTGTATGATTGGCAAGGAATATGGAGGTGGTTTCAGCTAAAGTTACATCCTAGGGTGCGAGAGGTAGGATATAGGTTTTGCAGGGGTTTTGGCTTCTAGAGCTCAATTATACGTCATGGGGTTGGTAGCTGATGGGGTTTGGGTAGGTGTGGCGAGCTGGAAACGGCATATCATGTCGTTTATTTTTGTGATGGATTGCAGGAGGTGAGAGAATGGTTTGGGGGTGTTACGACAGGTGGGAAAGGAGGTTTCGGTTCTGAGGGCGCTGAGTTTGGACCTGGGGCAGTTTTCGGACAGCATACGCAGGGTTGTCTTATTTGGTATTGGATTATGTTTATATTTCATGGAGTTGTAGGGAAGAGGAGGAGGGCACGTATTGGGGCATTGGGAGCGGCTTTTATAGGACTAAGTGTAGGAACAGGGAATTATATGGTAGGGCGTGGGATGGGGCTTTCGCAGCCTTATCGAGAGATGACAGTGCATGGGTTAAGGGGCGTGGGAGGGAGAGGTTAGTGGGGGAAGGAGGGGTGATGGGTTAGGGTGGTGAACGGGGATGGGTAAAGTAGTGGGAATGTGTAGATGATAGGTAAGGGGGTTAGGTGGGTTCTTAGGTGGAAGGCCGTTAGGTGGGAGGGTGTAGATCAGTGGGGAAGAGGCTGGGGTAGTTTGTGCTTCAGTACATCTCTGAGTATGAGAACCTTCTATGCCGAAGGTTGGTTCTGATTTTGGATAAGATGCATACAAGGATTGTATAATCATTGATGTTCATATATTTTGGGCCTTCTGTGTAAGGTCATTATTGGAGTAAGTTATTTTTGTTATGTTTGTGTTTTCTGTGTTTTGTGTTGAAATGCAGAGATCATTATATAAGAAATATGTAACATTTTGTGTGTGTGCGTGGTTCATGTTATGTTTTCTTGTTTGAGGATTGTGTCCAAGGGGGGTATGCATGTGGGTATATGGTAGTTCTTTATAAAAGTGTATATCTCTTCTTGTCTATATTTTGTTATATCATGTTATTGTGTATAGATCAGAAGTATACTAAAGGTGGCCTTAAGTATATGGGGCTTGGTGGTTGTAAGAATTTTTGGGGAATAGGACGGATATGTAGTTGTCAGGTATATATTGTGTTTAATGTAACCCATGGTTGGGAAGGTATATATGTTTTTTATATACGATTGTGTCATGGGTAATATGTATGTAATATGTATTCATTCCTTGTGTGGTCATTGTTTTGTGGTTTTATGTTTTGTCTTATGGCATAACAATGCGTGAACGATCTTGGAGGAGGGGGGTGCTGTACAAGGATGAGATTGTAGTTGTTTCTGGTGTGCCTTGAAGCGTTCACGTAGAACTTATTGATTGGTTGGTATATATTTCGTCTGTTATAGCGAAAAGGAAGGAACCATGGAGTGTGATGTAATATTATATTTGGTACTAAGCATTTGGTGTGGGGAAGTTGGCTTGTAGTTGTTTTGGTTTTGGGAAATTCTTATGTAAAAGGTAATATCTATGTCATGATGTTTGTATACGCAGATTTCAATAAAATATAAAAAAAAAAAAACTATGATTAAATTACAAAATAAAGTAGCACCAATGAGTTTGGTATTGGTAAAGTAAAGCTAGATATTAACTAGGATACAATTATAAAATAAAATTTGGTATTGGTTATGTAATAAGCTAGAATGAGATAAGGTAAAACTAGATATTAATTAAGATACAATTATAAAATGAAGTAGCACCAGAATGTCACTTGTAATTGCACTAAGGAATAGTTGCAGACTTGTATCTACCTGGAGTCTACCTGGAGAGAATTCCAGGGGTCAACCCCCCCGTGGTCCGGTCTGTGACCAGGCCTCCTGTTGGACCAGAGCCTGATCAACCAGGCTGTTACTGCTGGCCGCACGCAGTCCAACGTACGAACCACAGCCCGGCTGATCAGGTACCGACTTGAGGTGCCTGTCCAGTGCTTGCTTGAAGACAGCCAGGGGCTTGTTGGTAATCCCCCTGATGTATGCTGGGAGGCAGTTGAACAATCTTGGGCCCCTGACACTTATTGTGTTGTCCCTCAACGTGCTAGTGGCACCCCTGCTCTTCATTGGGGAGTGATTTTTGTGTGCAAGTTTGGTACTAAGCCCTCGAGAATTTTCCATGTGTATATAATAATGTATCTCTCCCGCCTGCATTCTAGAGAGTACAGGTTTAGGAACTTCAAGCGTTCCCAGTAGTTGAGGTGGTTTATCGCACTTATGCGTGCGGTGAAGGTTTTTTTGCACATTTTCAAGGTCAGCAATTTCACCCGCCTTGAAAGGTGCAGTTAGTGTGCAGCAATATTCCAGCCTAGATAGAACAAACGATCTGTAAAGTGTCAACATGGGCTTGGCATCCCTGGTTTTGAAGGTTCTCATTATCCATCCTGTCATTTTTCGAGCAGATACAATTGCTACATTGTTATGGTCCTTGAAGGTGAGATCCTCTGACATGATCACTCCCAGGTCTTTGACATTAGTTTTTCGCTCTATTGTGTGGTTGGAATTAGTTTTGTACTCCGATGAGATTTTAATTTCTTCACGTTTTCCATATCTGAGTAATTGAAATTTCTCATCATTGAACTTCATATTGTTTTCTGCTGCCCATTTAATGATTTGGTTTATGTCTGCTTGGAGTCTTGCAGTGTCTTCAACGGTGGACACTGTCATACAGATTCGGGTGTCATCTGCAAAGGAAGACACAGCACTGTGGCTTATATCCCTGTCAATGTCTGATATGAGGATGAAGAATAGGATGGGAGCAAGTACTGTGCCTTGTGGAACAGAGCTTTTCACAGTAGCTGCCTCAGACTTTACTCTGTTGACTACTATTCTTTGTGTTCTACATGTTAGGAAATTATAGATCCATCTACCAACTTTTCCTGTTATTCCTTTATCACGCATTTTGTGTGCTATTACACCATGGTCACACTTGTCAAAGGCTTTTGCAAAATCTGTGTATATAACATCTGCATTCTGTTTATCTTCTAGAGCATCCAGGATCTTGTCGTAGTAGTCCAGTAGTTGGGACAGACAGAAGCGGCCTGCTCTAAACCCATGCTGTCCTGGGTTGTGCAATTGATGGGTATCAAGATGGGTGGCGATCTTGCTTCTTAGAACCCTTTCAAAGATTTTTATGATATGGGACGTTAGCGCAATTGGTCTGTAGTTCTTTGCTATTGCTTTACTGCCCCCTTTGTGGAGCGGGGCTATGTCTGTTGTTTTTAGTAGCTGCGGGACGATCACAGTGTCCATGCTCCCTCTCCATAGGATGTTAAAAGCATGTGATAGGGGCTTCTTGCAGTTCTTGATGAACACGGAGTTCCATGAGTCTGGGCCTGGAGCGGAGTGCATGGGCATGTCATTTATTGCCTTTTCGAAGTCATTTGGCGTCGTGGTGATGTCAGAAAGGCATGCGTCTGTCAAGTTCTGTGGCACTCTCATAAAGGTATAATACAGGTTTATACAAAAGTATAATAATTAGGTGTAAGTGATTTGATAGTAAGATGGTATACAGTAGAACGTCATTTAGCACGATAGTTACGTTCCTGAAAAAGTCGTGTTAGATAATTTTGTGTTAAATAATTAAAAGAACTAATAGGAAAAATAGGGTTACGTTCCTGGGAGTCCCCAAAAAGCCAAACAAGTTTTTTTTAGACCGACAGATCTTACAAAAATAAAAGTGAATATGTAATTGTAATTCATTATCATGATGTATTATGTTGTTTTTACTGCTTAAGACTACAAATGTAATAGAAATAATAGTATTTACCTTAAATTGTGGGTGCTGGTGTTTGTGGATGATTGTGGAGTGGAGAGTTATGCTGTGGCCCTACTGGGCTGAGGTGGATAGTAGAAGTTCTTGAACTGAAGTCGATGGTTGAACTGAGTGTCTAAGTTTAAGTCAGTCAAGTCAGTCAGTAAGTCAGTCAGTCAGTCATTAAGTCAGTCAAGCCATTCAGTAAGTCAGTCAAGCCATTCAGTAAGTCAGTCAAGCCATTCAGTAAGTCAGTCAAGCCATTCAGTAAGTCAGTCAAGCCATTCAGTAAGTCAGTCAAGCCATTCAGTAAGTCAGTCAAGTCATTCAGTAAGTCAGTCAAGTCATTCAGTAAGTCAGTCATGTCATTCAGTAAGTCAGTCAAGTCATTCAGTAAGTCAGTCAAGTCATTCAGTAAGTCAGTCAAGTCATTCAGTAAGTCAGTCAAGTCATTCAGTAAGTCAGTCAAGTCATTCAGTAAGTCAGTCAAGTCATTCAGTAAGTTAGTCAAGTCATTCAGTCAGTCAAGTCAGTCAGTCAGTCAGTCAGTCACACAAACCTATGTTTACATCTTTTTATGTGTACAAAGTAACACTTCATTACGGCCACGAATTAATTCAAGATCAAAACACAATTCACTCTTATTCTTCACTGGCTTGTAGCCAGGACTTTTTAACGCGTATGAAATACGTATGAATGCTGGGATGGTGGGGTCCGGGGTGGCTGGGGGAAGGCGAGTGGTGTCTGCTGAACCACAACAAGGTGGCTGCTTGTGGGAATGGTTATTTGTTTTTCCTTCTGCAAACTGTAAGTAAGTTTATTCCCGGGTATACACAGATACATTCCCGAAGATTATCATACATAGAGCATATGTGTAGAGAACCTAGGAAAACCCCAAAAAGTCAGAGTGACAGTATTTCCATTGACTGACTTTTTTTGGGTTATCCTAGGTTCTCTACACATATGCTGCTATTTTGAAAATGTATGTAAATGTACTCCCCTTTGTGGTTGGGGTTCGAGACCCCAGCTCCTGGCCCGTGTATCTGAATAAACTTTCAGTTTGCAGGAAGGAAAAACTTTCCCCTTTTTCCTCAAAGCATGGGGATTCTTAGGCAGTAAATAACCATGGTTTTACATTAAAATCCCCTTTTTTGCATTACCGAAATGTGGCAAGGTAAGCGATCCTTTGCTGTCTTGAAGCCTGGTGCATTTTTTCTCTTGCTGACTGATATAAGTTCGTGTTGGCATTTTCTTCCAGAAAACACTTGTCTCCCGCATTAAACATTTTATGTGGCTCATAGCCACCCTTAGTGGGACCCCACTGACTCATTTTTTTAACCCCACCGGGCCCCACGCTCAAAATTTTTTTTCCCCCTGCCGAACTTTTAATAAAAGTAGAACGTCATTTTGCACGAGATTATGGCACGTTTCCCTTTGCACCCATTTAAGATTTGCGACACCTTATCATCTTAAAGATGTAAAAATGATTTACACAGTTCAGCAGGAGGGGAAAAAATTTTTACCATAAATTTTTTACTGCCTAAGAATCCTCATGCTTTGAGGAAAAGGGGAAAATTTTTTTTTTTTTCCTTCCTGTAAACTAAGTTTATTCAGATACACGGGGCCAGGGGGGCTGAGTCTCGACCCCCGCAACCACAATTGGGGGAGTACAGTTACATACATTATCATACATAGCAGCATATGTGTAGAGAACCTAGGATAACCCAAGTCAGTCAATGGAAATACTGTCCTCTGACTTTTTTTTGGGGTTTTCCTAGGGTTTTCCTACCTTTTTCTCCTGTAAAATCTTGCTTTCTGTGTTACCTGGGAAAAAACTTCTTACAGTTTGTGGGAAGGAAAAACAAATTTCCCTTCTCACAAGCAGTCTTGTTACTACTACTGTTGTTGTGGTTCAGCAGCACCACCCGCCCACCCCCCCCCACGGACCCCCGCATTCGTCGTATTTC
>WNWK01051327.1:0-12517 GCA_009830355.1 Cherax destructor
AGGGCAAAAAATTAAACTCGAAAGTCAAGGTACCACTGTATTTTACAAATGTATGGAATAGGTTCAGTGGAACCTCAGTTTTTTTTTATTTTTAAAGTCTGATGAAACCAAATTCAACGAAAACTAAAGCAATATTTCCATAAGAAATAATGAAAACCCAATTAATCCTTTCCCAGACCCCCAAAAATATTAAAAAAAAATACATTTTATAGAGAATAATTATAGTTTACATACAGAAAAAAATGAAAATAAATATAAAGCACTAATTTTAATGGATAAATGAACATTTAAATCAGTTTTACCTTTATTGAAGACTCTTGTTGGTGTATGGAAGGGCACGGAGGGGGGGAGGGTTTTTATGGTTTGGAAGGGCCCTTTTAAAAGGACTTCAGATATCAAGTCCTATCTGGGGTTCTTCCCTTCTTTGTTTTTTACTGGCAATGACCCTTCGCACAAAATTTGCCCAAGGGGTCTGTTTCTCATTTTAGTTTCCTGAAATCGGAAAGGCATTGTCATTGAACAATCCTTTACCACCCCCCCCCTTACCACCATCCTCCACCCTCTACCACCATCACTACCACCCTCTCCCCCTTGCCTCCCCACCTCCCCCCTCTACCACCATCACTCCCCCTCACCACCACATCCCACCCTCTACCACCATACACCACCCTCTCCAAATCACTCCACCCTCTCCACCATCACCCCACCCTCTACCACCATCACTACCACCCTCTCCAAATCACTCCCCCCTCTCCACCATCACTCCACCCTCTCCACCATCACTCCACCCTCTACCACCATCACTCCACCCTCTACCCCATCACTACCCCCCTCTCCCAAATCCCCCCCTCTACCACCATCACTACCACCCTCTCCACCATCCTCCCCCTCTCCACATCACTACCCTCTCCACCATCACTACCACCCTCTACCACCACCCACTACCACCATCACTACCACCCTCTACCACCACCCACCACTCTCTACCACCATCACTCCCTCTCTCCCAAATCACTACCACCTCTACCCCATCACTCCACCCTCTACCACCATCACTCCACCCTCTACCACCATCACTACCACCCTCTACCACCATCACTCCCCCCTCTACCACCATCACTACCACCCTCTAGCCAAAAAAGCCAGACTGACTCAATGCATGCGTGGGATGTTTTTTTTGGGCGCGGGAAACGCATGTTGGTATGGTGGAAAAAAAAGGTGATAAACGAAAACTGGGTCAATATTTTGATGATGAAAGTCTTTAAAAACCCAAATTTGACGAAAACCGGGGCAACAAAAAAGGGGTTCCACTGTAGGTTCTAAAAGCAGTTAAGATTTTTTAAAGGATAGTGGGGATCAGGTTAGAGTATTGGAAGAAAAAAGTGGCCTTTGACAGGGATGTGTGATGTCACCATGGTTGTTCATATTTTATACTGGGGTTGTAAGAGAAGTGAATATTGGGATTAAGAAAAAAAAAATCTAACTCAAAGTAGGAGTTGTCACGTTGTTTTTTGCTGGTGACACTGTGTTTTGGGAGATTCTAAAAGGGGTTGTGGGGTTTGGGGAAATAGTTTGGTAGGGTATGAAAAAGAAGAAATTAAAAGTAAACATATGAAGAAAAGTTGATGAGGATAACAGAAAATTTTGGGGAATGAAAATGAATATCAGATTGTAAGGGGGGAGTATGAAGTGAATGTTTTCAGATTTTGGGGGATGGACTTGTCAGAGATGGGTCTATGAAAGACGAGGTGAATCTAAATTTGATGAGGGAAAACAGGTGAAATGGTGCACTGAAATTTTGGGGACAAAAAACATTATCCATGGAAGCAAAAGGGAAATTTTTTAAGTTTTGGTATAACGCTCTAATATGGGTGTGAAGCATGGGTGGTGAAAGCCCGTGAGGAGGAGCCCAGGCAGTTGAAATGTCATGTGTGGGGGGAATGTGTGGTGTGAATATAATCGAGAATGTGCTTGGAGATTGAAGGAGGTTCAGGGTTTTAAAAAAATTATCCCGAGGGCTGAGGATGTGGTTAACATTTTGGGAAAATGGAACAAAAAAGAATGTCTTGGGGGCATTAAAACTGTAGTGGAAGGAAGGGGGGTAAAGGGTTGTCCTGGGGGGGGGGTAAAGGAGGTTTTTTGTGCAAAAGGGTTGGACTTCCCGCAATTTTTTGAGTGTGTTTGGGTAGGGTGGATACAAATGGTTTTTATGACTTGATGTGCTGTTGGAGTGTAAGCAAAATAACATTCATGAAAAGATTCAGGGGAAAATGGTTAGGGGCTCGAATCCTGGAGGTGGGGAAATAAGTTGCCTGCACTCTGAAGGAGGGTGCTGATGTTTTAGTTTTTTTAAAGTAGTGTAGGCATGCCTCTGGCAAGACAGTGATGGAGTAAATGATGATGATGAAAATAGTACATAATTTTTTTTTTTCGGGGCCCCCTGCCTGGTGGAAACAACTGATGTGTTAATAAAAAAATGTGAAAAAGTAATAGTAGTCTGTGATGGGGTGGAGTTTTTAAAGGAACACACAATTTTCCATGTTGGGGTTAGTCTCAGCTTTGAGTTTATTCCCCAAAATACAGTGGTCCCTCGATTAACGATCTTAATCCTTTCCCAGGAGCTAAAACCTAAACCCACGAAAACTCCGTAATTGGAAACCTTATTTCCATAAGAAATAATGTAAATATAATTAATCCGTTCCAGACACCCAAAAATATTCAAAAAAATTAATTTACATTCATAAAACAATTATAAATAGTACATATATAAAAGTAGTACATGTAATATGTATTAAATTTATAATTAAACATTTAAAATAACTTTTCCCCCTTTATTGAAGAGAGTTGCTGGCACCCTGGAAGATAGGGAGGGGGACAGGGGGGGTTAGTTTTTGGGAAAGGGGGGAACCCCCACCCCCCTGCATGAATGCTCCCCCTCCCTGCCTTCCTGCTCACTCCCTGCCTTCCTGCTCACCCCCTGCCTTCCTCCTACCCCCCTGCCTTCCTGCACCCCCCTCCCTTCCTTTTTCCTCCCTGCCTTCCTGTTTCCCCCGGGGTTTTCCCTGCTGCACCCCCTGCCTTCCTGCTACACCCCCTGCCTTCCTGCCCTCCCTCCCTTCCCTGTCCTCCCTGCCTTCCTGCTACCTCCCTCCCTTTCCCTTTGCTACCCCCCTGCCTTCCTGCTACACTCCCTGCCTTCCTGCTACACTCCCTGCCTTCCTCCTACCCCCCTGCCTTCCTCCTCACTCCCTCCCCTTCCTGTATCCCTGCATAAAATGCTACCACGGGGGGCCCCACTAGGAAGCTTCTTTGGACCCATGGTGACTTTTTCACAGTGACAACCCAAAAAACCACCAATAAACACAACAAATGTATTGTGAATGTTTGAAGAGCGCTAAGTATTGTTCACTAAAAGGAAAAGGCAACTCAGACTGGGGGTCCTGGGGGGCGAGGCGCACAAGTGCAGGGGCGGACAGGTCTTTATGGCCCGCTCCCGAGTCAAACACTACACGAGACAAATATTGACCGAAAAAGAAACCCTTTTCAAAATAACCGTTATTCGGTGGGAACCGTTAGGGTCCACTGTAAGCCCTATATTTAAAAAATTAGATTTCAGCCTTGTCTCACTAGCATCAAATTTTTTTTACTGTGTTCATTAGAAAAAAAAAGCCAAAATGTTTAAAATATTTTGTAAAAAGCCATGTTTGCACATTTGAATTGATGTCCGATGGTTCATACGTACAGTGTTATAATACCCCAAAGGGGAAAAACAAAACCCAAATAGGGTCATATAGCCCCTTTGGGAAAAAGGGGAGGCAGTCAGGTTTGATTCAAGGCTAAGGGGGGTATCCCCAATTCCTTGGATAAAAAACCCCCTTTTACCAGCATCAAAAAGGGGCCCCTTAAAAGGGTATCATTGGTCTTAAGCAGCAGTACTCCCCCTAGTTGTGGTTGCAGGGTAGTCCTGGCTCCGGGCCCCCCGCCTCTTCACTGGTTGCTACAAAATTCACTCTTCCTCCCATGAGCTAATATAACTGAAAAAAAAATTTTTACTAGCCACAGTAATGTTAAAAAAGTCATTTTCAGAGTCTTGAGACAAAAATTTTTGTTCTGTTTTAAATACAGGCAAAATCATCAGATATGGAAGATAAAAGAGGTCTCTCATCCCCACCAGTGCAACTTGAAACCGAAAGTATGGGCTGTCCCAAGTTGAATCTACAGAAAATTTTTTATAACACAGGATCGGGTTTTTGTTCATTCGCCGGGTTTAAATTTTTCTTTTTTGGGTTAAAAGATCATTGACTACCTAAATTTACTTGTTAGCCACCATCCCCTAGGGGCCCTTTAAAGATGGACAGGAGGCTTGTGGGTTTTTTTGCAGGGTCAAAGTGATTTTTCCCCAAGGTAAATTTTTGAACTGTAGCAGCATCAGTGAAGGATTTGGGTACGCTCTTTCATAGGTGTTTGCTTTTTTGAAGAAAAATAATTTTGTGTTGTCCATTGTGAAAACAGTTTGTAGTATCTTGTGCATCATAATTTTTTTAGTAGTTTATTTTTAACAATTATTGCTATGGTTTAATAAATTGAGTTAGTGAAAAAAGTGGGCTTTTTCTTAAACTGGGATTTATACCTCATTTAGCATTAAATTTAAATGTTTTTTGTCCCACAATAGTTTTAAATCTAAGCTTTTAAAGATACAAAGGGTACTCAGTGATATATTATACCTTAGCCTATCCTTCATACCTGTCTGTTTTCCATGTCGGGAGTGAGTCATATTTTACACAAAGTGACTCTTTTTAGATAAAATTAAAAATAGTTTTTAATTTTTTTTTTTGGCAAGAATTAATGGGTTAATAACCTTTGAGTATCCTTGTTCAGTAACCCCCAGTGCTGTGGCTCTTTGTTAGCTGTATGCATATACAGGGCCCCCGGTTTTGTCATCTCCCAAAAATTCCCAACATTTATGTAAAAATGTATTTTTGTAAATGCTGTTCAAATGTATTTTGGGGGTTTAAAAACTTTAAACCCCGGGACATTATTTCTTGGGAAATAAATTGGTTCCCGGGGGTTTTGGGACTTGAGCAAAACATTCTGGAATTTCCGGCCCGAGGGACCACTGTACAGTGGCCCCCGTGTTCGTCCCGCTTAAAAACCGCCCCAAAGTAAATTTTATTTTTTAAATGCTTTTATAAAAGTGTATTTTTGGGGGTCTAAAGGACTAGTCTACTTTAAAATTATTCCTTATGGGAAAAAATTTCTTTTTGTAATGGCACTTTAACAGCATTCTGGGGAAAAAAACACGAAAACCCGGGGGGCCACTGTACTTTATACTAATTAGTGACAGCTACTTGTATGATCTCTTTAAGTCTTGTATGTTTTGAAGGGGGACCCCGGGTTTGTACTTAATCCGTTTCCCGAAAATCGTTCTTATCCGAAAAAATTCGAAAACCAGTACATTGGACCCCCCTTAAATTGAACCCCAAAAAACTTTATTTAAATATAATATTGTAAATGCTTGTGGGAGTGGTTTTGGGGGTCTGAAATGGACTTTAAACCCCTTGACATTATTTCTTAAGGGGAATTTAAAATTGTTTTGGTAATGGCATTTAGCGGCTTCTGGAATGAATTTTGTTGGGTTAGCCGGGGGCCCAATTTTCCCATAAGAAATAAAGTAAAAACAATTAATCCGTTTTTCCCGACACCCAAAAATATTAACAAAAAAAAATTTTTTTTTTAAAAAATAATATAGTTTTACATACAGAAAAAAATAGAAATAAAATAAACCCCTAAATTTTTAAAAGATAAATGAACATTACAAACCCTTTTTTGAAGACTCTTTTTTGGCATATTGAAAGAAAGGGAAAGGGGGGAGAGGGGGTTTAGGTTATTGTTTGGGAAGGGGGAAACCACCTCCATAAGGGCTTCAGGTATCAAAACCCCCTCTTGGGGTTTCTTCCCTTCTTTGTCTTTTTTTTATTTTGGGCCCCTTTTGCATAAAAAACTGTTCCCGAAAGCTCTGTTTCTACGTCTCTTTAAAAATTTTCCTAAAATGGGACAAAGGGATTGTCCCGAACATGTTTCAGATCGGCTTGGGGATCAGCTTGGTCAGGGTGATATTTTTTAACAAAAGTTGGGAGGAATCCTTCAACCTCTGAGTCCTTGTTCTTTGGGAAATTTTTTGGCCCCATGTTTGTCTGGGAAATTACAGCCTCCCCTGCCTTACAACAAAGGGCTTTAGGGCTTTCTTTGGGTCCATGGTGGCTTATTTGGTGAATCAAAAAAACATGCACAAAAATTTCGAAATGTTTCGGATGAATGCTCCTCAACCAAAATGACAGAGCCAGACTGAGAAAAACCCTGTCAAATATGATTTCCCGATACAGGGACGAAATCCCCCACCAAAATTTAGCCCAAAAAATTTTTAAAACCCGGGGGTTCGATATTTGGACAGTAAAGACCAGGGGTCCACTGTTTTTATTACTTTTTCCCAACCTGACCTGGGTAAAGGGCCCGGTTTCAGGGGGTCCCCCTTACTGTTTAAGTAGTATATAGGATGAACAGAAAACAATTTTATAAAGAAAAATACTACAAAACAATGTTTGTATTTTTTTAAAAAGATAGGTTTTGAAATAAAGGGGAAACTCGGGTTTAAAAAAAAGATTTTTATTAAGAAAAAACAAATTTCAAAAAATGGGTTGCTTGGTTTATACCATATATAAAACCTCATAATTATATAGACCATTTGATAGCATTTGGGGCTATTAGTGCCCCATTCTGTTTTAGACACAATCCTAATTATTTCCCTTCCCTGTTTTCCCCGTCACTACCCGCAAAATACATGACTGTTTCTAAGAATTCATGCCAAAATTTCACCTTAATTTTTTGGAAGTAAAAGGGAACCTTTTTTAAAACCCTTTAAAAGGGTTTTTTTTTGGTTTTTAAAAAAAACCCAAAGCAAATCCTTAGTTTGGCTTTATTATCCGTAATTTAAAACCTTTATTTTTTGGGAAAAGGTAATTTGACAAAAATTTCCCTCAGTGGTACAAGAGATGCAGCTGTTTCAGGATGTAATGGGATTTTTTTACCCCGGAATACAACATAATAAAATTAAAAGATGTGCTGTTTTAAGTTATAAATAGTTTTTTTTTTATATTGCTTGATTTATTTATAATATTTTTGTATATTTAAAAAAACCCGTCAGACATAGGGGTTAATTTTTCAGAAGATGAATTTGTATGGGAAGAATACTTAGAAAAGGGGGCACAAACTGAGGATTTAAACATTTCCCCCCTGTAAATATCAATGAAATTCTATATTTTAAAACAGTAATGCTTCAGATCACATGTACAGCACTTCATACATGTTGATAAAATTTAAAAATTTAAAATTTTTTTCTTAATTATTCATTCTCTTTCTTAACTAAGTATATTTTCTCTACTTAATCTTCAAATTTAGGGAAAAAAAAAATTTGAGGTTAGGATCTTGACATTACAACATCTAAATTTTTTATATGCATTTATTTAAAAAATTTTTAATTGTAATGAATGGTCTTTATTCTTAATAACTGTCAACACCCCCCCAAATGACATATTTTGATTAGGTTTATTGTAAAGAATTTAATGATATTTTTATCTTTCGTTTTATAACCTCTTGGTAATACTTTTGTGACAATTCTATTTTCTTTTTTTTTTCTATGGTGGACTATTATTTTTTGGGCTTTTGTGATAGATCCTAATTATTTGTCTTTTGAGGGTAGATCATTTTTTTTTTAGCAGTTTTGGAAAACAGTGGACCCTCGGTTTTGTTCACCACCAAGCATTTAACAATTTTTGCAAGTGTATTTTCGTAAATGCTTTTGTAAATTTTATCTTTGGGGGGCTGAAAACGACTAATCTAATTTATAAATTTTTCCTTATGGGGGCAAATTTTTTGGGAACTGCACTCAAACAGCATTCTGGAAAAGAATTTTTTAAAAAGAAAACCGAGGTCCCTGTATACATTTATGTTTAATTCATCGTACAATATTACTACATAAGGGTAATATCTCAACCCCTAGCAAAAGTACATATAAAAGGGAAATGGGATTATTTTTTACTATACTGTTTTTTAATCCTTTTTTTTTAAAAATTTTTAAAAAAGGAATGTTTGTATTAAGATAACATTTCTATCTCAATTTATGTATGTAAAAAGTTGATAAAATTTCAGGTGGAAAAAGTTTAGAAACTGTTAGAGGATCATCTGGTAGAAGTGGTTCCTCCACCTGAACAACAGGAAATGAATATTGGGTTGGAAAAGTTGTTACCACATGTGGGCCTGTTAAGGTAAAAGACAAAAATATTGGACAGCATTGGTATTTTGGTAAAATTTTCTTACTAAATTTAAATATACAGTGGTACCCCGGTTACGATATTTTTTTTGGGAAAGCTGTTCAAGCCCTTTAAAAAAAATTTTTCCCCCGGGGAAAAATTTTAAAATAGACTAGTTTTTACACCCCCAAAAAAATACCTAGAAAAGCATTTAAAAATAAACTTACATAAAGGCGTTTTGGGGACCATCGTAGCTCGGTACCACTGTACTGTCATATCTGGGCACCTCTGCAAGACAGTGATTGTGTGTGAATGATGGTGAAAGTGTTTCTTTTTAGGTCACCCTGCCTTGGTGGAAGAGGGCCCGACGTGTTAAAAAAATTGATATTCAGTAGAAAAAATTCCTCATAATTTCCATTCATTGATTTTTTTTTCTCACTCTTTAGCTAGATCCATTCTACATTTGAAAGCAAGACACATGTCTTTCTCTTCGGTTTCTCAGTATTATATATCATTTGTAACACATTCTACATTTATGTGTATATATGCTTTCAGTTTCACATATGCATGTATAGTTCTTTGTGCAAATAGTATTTTTGTAGATGACTAGAAAACTCATGAACTTAGACTGAGCTTATATAGTACCCCATACGTATGTAAAAAAGTTCATTATTTTTATTTCTTTGCAGATTCGATATATAACTCAGAGTTCAGTCACTGTAGAATGCTGGGATGAGATTGCAATGGGAATCTCCACCCTGTAGCTGGTGCAGTCATCATCATGAATTTGTCTTTACCAACTGACCTTGCATCAGTTTTATTAAATGATGAAAGCATAAAGGAGGCCAAAGAGGCAGTAGAACAAGCTCAAAAAGGGAAAGGGACATCAGTACCAGAAGAGGCACTTGATGTTGAGGGCTATACTGCAGTGGACCGCATCAAGCAAGGAATGAAAGTGGAAGTATGAATCATCTCTTGGTTTTCTCATTGTATTTATTTTTTTTTTTTTTTTGCAATGAACCAGCCGTATCCCACCAAAGCAGGGTGACCTAAAACAAAAACTAAGTTTCTCTTTTTAAATTTAGTAATGTATACAGGGGGAAGGGGTTATTAGCCCTTACCCCCGACATTTGTCACCTCTTATGACTGCATGGCTTATGGAAAAAGAATTCTTTTCCACTTCCCCATGAGGTAAAGGAAATAAAGAAAAAGAACTATTAAGAAAATAAGAAAACCCAGGTGGATAAGGATATATATACATGTGTAGTATGACGTAAATTTATTAGAAGTAGAAAGATGTACCTGTTTTCCGCATGTTCATGAGTCATAAGAAAGACACCAGCAATCTTACCATCATGAAAACAATTACGGGTTTTCCCGTTCACACTCACTTGGCAGGATGGTAGTACCTCCCTGGGTGGTTTGCTGTCTACCAACCTACTACCTGGATGAATATAATACAGTGGTACCTCTACTTACGAGTTTAATTCTTCAGATGGCTATTCAAGTGATGATACCGAAGGAATTTTTTTCCCCTAAAAATAATGAAAATTAGGTAATCCATTTCAGACCCCCAAAAAAACACTTACAAAGCACCTACAAAAATACACTTTACATAATTGCTCGAGTTGGAGCTGCTCGTAAATGAGGTACCACTGTACAATAATATAATTTAGTGAGTGTGAAACAGAAACCTGTAATTGTTTTACATGATGGTAGGATTGCTGGTGTCTTTTTTCCTGTCTCGAGACACAAAAAATAACAGGTATATCTTGCTACTTCTATTTACACTTAGGTTACACTACATATGCATGTACAGTGGTCCCTCGGTTTCGTGTTTAATCCGTTCCAAGGGGGGACTTGAAACACACGAAAAATGAAACCATTTTCCCCCTAAAAATAATGGAAATTCAATTAATCCGCCAAAAAAAAGTTTGGAAAAAAAAAAAAAGGGGGAGCCTTAAAAATGTTTTCATGCACAAATGAATGAAATGAATGTGGGCCATTTTGAAGACTGATGTTGCTGGATGGGAAGGGGGGGGGGGAGGAGGGAAGAAGCCTATTTTTGGAAGGGGAAACCCCCCTTTCCTGGGTTGGCCAAGTCCTTTTCTGGGGTCCCCCTGCATGCCTCACTCCCTCCTGTCTGCCCCCCCCTCCTGCCTGCTCCTCCTCCCTGCCTGCTACCTCCCCTCCCCGCCTCTTCCTCCCCCCCTGCCTGCTACACTCCCTGCATAAAGCTACTCCCTATTCATGCTCCTCCCCGCATTCATGCTACACTCTCATCCCGCTCCTCCCTGCATTTCTACCTCCCTGCATACCCGCTACTCCCCGCATTCATGCACCTCCCCGCATACCTGTCTCCCCACATCTACCTCCCTCCCAACTCCCCGTTCATGCCACCCCTTCCCCGCCTCCCCCTCCCCTCTCCCCGCATACCTGCCTCCCCGCATCCCGCTCCTCCCTGCACCCTGCCCTCCCCGCCATGCTCACTCCCTGCAAACCCGCTCCCCCCTGCCCTGCTCCTCCCTGCCTCTCTACACTCCCATCCCCCTCCCTGCATACCTGCTCCCCCCAGCCCCCTGCTCCTCCCTCATACCTGCTACACTCCCTGCATTCTACACTCCCTGCATCCCCGCTCACTCCCCGCATGTAAAAACTCCATCGTGTTTCTCACTTTCTTTTCCAAAGGGCTGGCACTAGGACTTTCTTTGGGCCCATGGTAGCTTATTTAGTGGGCCAACCAAAAACAAGGCCCAAAAACAATGTTTTTAATAAATGTTTAGTATAAACTCCTGGGGTGATGTTCACTCAAGCGTAAACAATGCTAGACTGGGGAATTTTGGGGGTGGCCTCCCGGCCTTTGTATTCGGGCACTGGGGGAAAGGTTGGAGGCCCCGGGGGGGAACCCCACAAAAACGGGGGAAATTTTTCCCAAAAAAAACTCCCCGAAAACTTGAAAACAGAGATACCCCGGAGGACCACGTCAGCTATCATCCTCTCCCTCCAGCGCGTGCTCTTTTCCCGGCGTTGGACAGGCGGCTCTCTGCTTTAACATACCAAAAATTTATATTAGGCTGATTTCCCTTTCTGTTTATTACAATATACATCCCCTCTTATAAACTTTTAAAATCTATACCAGAAATTTTAAAACGGGGAAAGGGGATATTAAAAATATCAAAAGATGGTTGAAAAGCCCTCCAAATAGCCCCCATTAGTGACGATGTTTACCGGGGGCTTAGGAAAAGAACTCCTTAAGTGGGGGAGGCTTATACATATTTTTCAACACATGTTTTCTTTTATTTTCTTAATAGTTCTTGTTCTTCTTTATTTCTGCTTATCACCATGGGGGTGGAACAGAATTCTTCCCCCGTAAACGTGTGTGTGGGACAAAATGCGGGGAGGGGCAGTAACCCCTTTCTGTGAAATTCTAAATTTAAAAGAAAAAAATTTTGGGTTTTTCTTTTTTTGGTCACCCTGCCTCAGTGGGGTACGGCCAGCTCGTTGAAAAAAAAAGACATAATTTAGACACTGACATTCTAAAGTTAATATATTAAACTGATTTTTAAAAATTGACTTATCCTTATGTACCTGTTCAGGTATGTTTTCCCTCCATTTTCCCCAAGCCTTAATGACAACATGAATGGTATAATGGAACCCCGAGTTTGAACATTTTTTTTCCCGGCTGTTCATGCTTTTTCCAATTTTTTCCCCAAAAAATAATGTAAATTAATTAGTCGTTTAGACCCCAAAAATAACTTTTAAAGCACTTACAATAATAAACACATAATAGGGCGAGTTGGGGTTTGAAACCGGGGGTTCCCTGTTTTTTTGGTGAGCCTTTAAAGGTATATCCATTACCTACATAATCATTTAAGAAAAAAAGTAAACAGACATGTATTTCATTCATAATCCTTGGGGGGTTTTTTTTGGAACCCCTTTGTGGGTGGGTACAACTGTGATGGATTGTTGGTGGCCCCCTCTGCGCTATGAAAACCTGACTGCTCTGGTGAAAATTCTGGGTCTTCTATCAGGATCTACGTCTCCGCCCACCAGACTGGTTTATCATCAGGGGTTCCTTGGGAATAAAAACCCAAAAATAATTTTTTATCTGTACTTTTTTCTCAGCTGAATTTGTTGGGAGAAGGTGGAAAAGTATGGGGAAAAAAAGATTTAAATGTGGTGGTATACCGGAAGAGTTCCAGGGTCAATGC
>WNWK01051328.1:0-12517 GCA_009830355.1 Cherax destructor
AAACAGCATGGCCCCAAATTTAAAACTCAGCTGGCAGACAGCATGAGCTGTCATGCAGACACCCGGGTCTACACTTCCCCAATTTTTTAAAATTTAAAACAAAGTCTCAGTTATTGCAAAAACATCAATATTACCCGCACTTGCAACTAATCTCAACTCGCCCTCTTTTTCCCTAGCACTATGACTATTATTAAATATTCTTTTAAAAGACCATCCTTTATCTTTATTCTTCCTGCTCATTTCTGTTTTCCACTATACCTATTACTGTCCTTGTCACCTAGTCCACTGGCTTTCCAATATCCACCTTATTCGGCCCTATTACTAGTTCCTTAGAATTCATAATATTACTACACATAGACTTCACTGTTTTCCCCATAACCCTTTCACTATTTTTTTCTAGTTTAAAGCCCTAACAGATTCATCCTGCGTTCCCAGTTCACCCCCCCCAACCTAGATAAGTAAACCCCCACCCCTGGCATGCAAGTCATTTCTCCATAAAGAGGTCCCAGTTGTCAATTAATTTTGCATTTTCCTTGATTTGTCCAGAAATTGACCCCTTTCCCTGGAACCTTTCCCTTTTCCAACTTTTTCCTTGGCAAAATACACATATGACAGGGTTCCCCCCCTTCTTCCTAATTCTGTCTATTGCTGACCTATACCTGCTAGTCAGCTCCTCACCCCTAGCCTGCCAACATCTTTTGCCTCCAGCACTGAGACAGAGCACTGATGAGCAGGAGCATTGCCCCATTACCAGGAGGCACTTGAACCCTAAATTTATTGTCCAATAGATATTTCTTCACACTAGGGCCAAACATTTGATTAAACCATTCCAGGAAAATTTCCCTAGGGTTAGACTTCCACATCCACAATTTACTCTTGTCAACACTGTATTTCTTGAACACTCGGGAAAGTTTCAGGTGATGCACCAATAAAGGCTTCACTGAAATCCCCACTAGCATTACCACACAACATAAGAGTTAGCCTGTCTTTCATAGGCTTGTGTCCTGGCATTGCCTTTTCCTCCTGCGTGATGTAGGTCCTCCTTGGCATTTTTTTCCCAAAAAGAGGCCTCTTTCGTCACAATTAAACACTTGTTCGGGTTTGAAATCTTCAGCCTCTACATATTCTTTAAACTCACGCACAAATTTTTCAGCCGCTTGTTTATCTGAACTGGCACCCTCACCATGCCTTACAACACTGTATATGCCATTTCTCTTCTTGAATTTTTCGAACCAGCTTTCCTGGCCTTAAATTCATCAACATCATCACTTGTTCCAGGCTTTTTTCTTGACAAGATCGATATGCAACTGCCTTGCTTTTCCAAATTAATGACTGCACAACTCTGTCACCCGCTAGCAGTTTTTCGTTTATCCACACCAACAACAATTTCTCCATATTTTCCATTGTTTGTGATCTCTGTTTCTTATTGTATTCACCCTTTTCACAACATTAGCTTCAGTGATTTCTTTTCTCTTCGCCACAATGGAACCGATGGTTGATGGGGCCTTTTTGTATATCCTGGCAGCTCGCAATACGTATACCACTATCATATTTTTCTATTATTTATTTCTTCAGTTCTATGGTGTTCCTCCCTTTTTTTACCAAAGAACTGGCACTAGGAACTTTCTTTGGGCCCATGGTAGCTTATTTAGTAGTCACACACTAATCAAGGGCCAAAAACAATGAACTGTTAATAAATGTTTTGTATGAACTCCTGGGATGATGTTCACTCAAGCATAAACATTGCTACACTGCGTGACAATGTGCGTAGGAGGTGCGGGGTGGCGGTCTTGCGGCCTTTGTATGTGCGGGGCACTGGTGGACAGGTTCCGTACCATGAACGAAAACGGAGGTAATCACCGAAAATGGAGGTAAAATTTCCCCGAAAAACTGCCGAAAACTGAAATCACCGAAAACAGAGATAAAGAAAACGGAGGGTTGACTGTAATAGGATTGCTCCCATTACCTCTCATGATGCCGTCCAGACGGCTAACAATATCCTTCATCCCACCCTCTGCCTCCTATTTCTATCCTTAAGACAAAAAGCCCTATCCATAAACGTAATCTGACTGTCCCAACTAAAACAATGTTCTTACCTCGACTGGCGGGGGCTGACGGTCTTCGCTGCGATGTCTTCACTGGCTGGCTTCACTATGTCGTTAACAATTGTCTTTGTTGGAAGATCATGGGCGTCGATTCCCATTCGTCTGGTTATAAGGAAAAGAGTTGCTGGTTTTTACAGCAGTCTCCTGGACCTTCTTCAACTTCACTTCGTCCCCTTTAGATCCGACTAGCATCCATGCGCTGGTCTGATCATCGGTGACATTGTTCGGGATAATCCTTGCATATACCCTTCAGTCGTTAAATTTATCTTCTAGCTTCCGTTAATTCTGCCTTAAGTTGGAGATATAGCTGCTCGTAGTCGAGGGGAGCCATCATCCAATCTCAGGTAGCTAAGAACGGAGAGCACAGTAGAAAAGTCTTCACAGAGCAAAGATGGTTCAGTCCACAGAGTACACTAGACACGTCCTCACTGAGCTAAGTACAGGTCACCACTGAGCTAAGTATAGGTCACCACTGAGCTAAGTACAGGTCACCAGTGAGCTAAGTACAGGTCACCACTGAGCTAAGTACAGGTCCCACTGGCTAAATACAGGTCACCACTGAGCTAAGTACAGGTCACGACTGAGATAAGTACAGGTCACCACTGAGCTAAGTACAGGTCACCACTGAGCTAAGTACAGGTTAGTGCTAAGAAACAGTAACAGAAATTAGAATAATTTTTTGCTAACAACTAAGATTGTAGTAGCTGATATCCTTTCAGAGTTTCAACCTAATACTTCAGTTTTTTACTCAGCAAAACTTTTGTGTTGTTGTTATGTCTTCTGGACCTAACTACTCATTAAACATGTTTCTGATGTCTATGTAGTAATGATATTACTTCTGTTAATATTTATATGTTGATATTCACTGATCTTCACCATTTTCAGGTGAGAGCTGAGCTGCCAGACGGGTTTTGCTGCTGCTGGTACTCCTGTAGAAGTGTGTGCAGCTGGTCGGTGCACCAAAATGACTACAGCACGAGATGGTCTCTTCACTTGTCTTGCCAAACTACACCACCAGTCGCGTCATTGTACGTATAGACTTGTTTCATCAATAATGTATATCCCCCTCAGTTATATATAGAACAATGTTTTTAATATTCTCTCTATTTTAACATAAATTAAAAGTCATCCTAAATATCCGCCCCAGTGTAAATGTGTCATGATTATTGGAAGGAAAAATCATTCTACTGCGTGAGGATTATTTAAACTGTATTTCACAAGTGCATCATCAGTCAAGAATATTTTATCTCTGAAACGCAAATTTGAAATATTTTGTGTTCTGGAATATATATTGATCATAATCTTAAAAGGTAAAAATATTTTAAAAAACATGCAGCGTGAATTCTTTGTCGGCAAAAAATTTAACTAGATGTTGGACAAATGTATGCGTGGGTTAGATTTGTGCTGGATCTGTTTTGTGGGGTCTTGTCATCTTCTCTAAGTGAGGTGTCACTACGGTTTTTCAAAAATGTGAGTCTCTTGCCTCTATACTTCCTTTTCCCCAAAAAGATATGTGTGCAAGCACATAAAAGCGCTCAGGTTTCATTTCAGTTTTCACTATGGTATTTCTTCATATTTGCAATCACCATTTTATTGTGATTTCATCCATATTATTGCACCCAAAAACAAGTTTTTTTAAAGTTTACAAACTGCAACTAACCGGGTATCAACCCCTGTTTTTTTAGCCTGGGGAAAGAAAGTCAAAATTCACGATATTCAAACAACGGGGCCCGTCAGTCCTACAAACATCATGTACCCAATAAAAAAGGGCATATTTCGTCGAGGGCTTACGTTATACGAAAAGTTCAGAACAAATTTGGTTTCCCCAGTTTGAGCAATACACACATTAATATTTTCCCCGAGCAAGTGGTTTTAACCCAAAGTAACAATCTGTGACTAACTGAGGCTCAACCCAGTCCTCTGGAAAATGATGTTTGTAGGATTGTTTCCCCCATGGGGTTAAAAACCGGGTCCTGGAGACCTTCATCCTCAGAGAAGAAATAAACTTGCTTCATGGAAAACTCAAGGTTCTCCTAAAGCTTTTTCAAAAAAATTTCTCCTACCCCCCTTATTTTTTATAAAACTTTATTTAAAGACAAAATACATTGATAAAATACATTGACAAAAATACAATGGGGTGTTAAAAAACATAGATAACAACTCGAACTACATCTTGAATCTTGTCCCCCCTTTGGTGGGACCTGCCGGAATGCTGCAGGCATTTTCCCTCTGAATGAACATTTTCTCTAAAGGAAGCTGGCCCCCTGGTTTGGTCTCTATGAAGGTTTTCCCCCCTTTAATGGGGCAATGAGCGAAAATGAGATTTTTTTTTTTTTTTGCTAAAATTTCAATGGAAATTTTTCTGTGAATTAACCAGCCTTTGAAACATAGACACTGAGTTTTTTGTGACGTTTTGCCTTACAGTTACATAAAAAAAATGTCTATTTGATACGGCTTAGGCAATCCCTCTCCCCACAAAATTGGTAAGACATCAAAGTTCTAGTTGAAATCAGAGGAAAAAACAAGAGTTACGTTTTTGAATTACAGAGAATTTTGAGCTTTCCCAACAAAAAAACGTAAAACATATGAAACCCCCCGAATTCAATAGAACCATCATTGTCAATAACCTACGAAAGAATCATGATGCTCTGTAAGACTATTTATGAGAGGGGTAAAATGTAAAAACTTATTCCTGAGATATTATAATTATTTTGTGTAAAAAACTTAGGCGCGCCACCTCCCAGCGATATCCCTAATCCCATCGGAGGGCCCCCAAAGGGCCCCTGAGCCACCAGTCGCTGCCCCTCCACCCCTCACTCACAGAAGTTGCCTTATAGTGTATTTGAAGTGAAACAATCATAAAAACCAATTTTTTGGGTAAAAAAAAAAATGACTAATTGCCAACAAGTCCTCTTCCTAAGAGCAAGAACGAAAAAAAAACTTTTAGAAAAAAAAATACGTCTTAAAAAGATTGAAAAAAGGAGATTGCATCAACACATTGCCAGAATTATGCACTAATTTTTGGTAAAAAAACATTTTCTTCCATAATTTTTTATTTCAATTTTTTTAAAAGAAAATCCTCATCCCCCCCTTGGGGAAATTTGACCACATGCCCTATGCTCCAAGTGTCTTCAACCCTATTGGGATGACGTTCTGCAAGGAAAGGCCTTTATTTTCAGGTCTTCTGTGACTGGCAGCTCCACCCCCTTAGCTGCAGAGAATGGGGTAGGTGTCTGCCAATGTGGAAACACAGGTGTAGTCCCAGGCAATCTCCCACCTTTGGGGCATGTGGCTCCCTCCCCGGCGCTTTTGACTTCCATCAGACCTCTGCACTTAGAGTTCCCTTTGGGCTGGGCACGGCTCTGGCGTGGCTTCTTTTATGAGGGGACCTCCTCAAGTCCGACATACTTATACTTTCTTATTATAAATTCTTACATTAACATAAAGAAAAAAAATATCTTTAAACGTATAAGAAAAATTTTAGAAAGGACTTAATTTTAGAAAAGTTCTTGCTAATTGACCAGTTTTCCCTAAGGGGGCGACATATATATTTATATATATATATATATATATATATATATATATATATATATATATATATATATATATATATATATATATATATATATATATATATATATATAAAATATATATATATATTTTAAAATATATATATTTTTTAATATAAAATATATATTATATATATATATAAAAATATTTTTAAAATTATATATATAAAATAAATATATATAAAAAATTTTTTTTTATATAAAATTTTTTTAAAAAATAATTTAAAATAAATATAAAAAATATATATAAAAAATTTTTTTTTATAAAAAAATTTAAAAAAATTTTTTATTAAAAATATATATATATATATATATATATATTTTTTTTAAAAAAAACTGGAAAAAAAATTTTGCAAGAACTCTTTAAAAAAATTAAGCCTTTTCCCCAAAATTTTCTCTTATACTTTTAAAAGATATTTTTTTTTTCATTTATGTTAATGTAAAATTAATAATTTTGTACCAAGGGGAAACAAAACCTACCTAACCTTATTACAACAAGCGCAATTTAATTTAGCCTAACCCAACTAAATATATTTTAGATACGTTAACATTAATTTAATAATAAACAAACACAATGAAATATATTTTTTCGTTATTTCAGAATGATTTTGGCGAAATTATTGCATACACAAAATTTTCATTGTCTTATATGGCAAGATGGCGTTCTATTTAAGCCAAAATCGAAATATATATATATATATATATATATATATATATATATATATATATATATATATATATATATATATATATATATATATATATATATATTGTCGTGCCGATTAGGAAAATTTTAATTGAGAACTCTTTAAAAAATTAGTCCTTTCTAAAAATTTATCTTATACGTTTAAAGATTTTTTTTTTTTTATGTTAATGAAAAATTTAAATTTTGTACCAAAAAATTTTAAAACCTACCTAACCTTATTACAACAAGCACAATTTAATTTACCTAACCCAACTAAATATATTTTAGATACGTTAACATTAATTTAATAATAAACAAACACAATGAAATAAATTTTTTTTGCTAGGTTCAGAATGATTTTTAAAATATTGAACACAAATTTTCGCTTGTCTTATAGGGAAAAGAAGAGCGTTGCTATTTAAACCAAAATCGCAAGTTTTACCTAATGGCCCCGACATATATATATATATATATATATATATATTTTTTTTGTGTGTCGTGCCGATTAGATAAAACTGGTCAATTAACTAGAACTCATCGAAAATTAAGTCCTTTCTAAAATTTTCTTTATACATTTAAAGATATATTTTTTTTTTTATGTTAATGTAAATTAATAATTTTGTACCAATAGAAACTTTAAAACCTACCTAACCTTATTACAACAAGCGCAATTAAATTTAGAAACCCCAACTAAATATATTTTTAGATACGTTAACATCAATTTAATAAAAACAAACACAATGAAATATATTTATTTCGTTATGTTCAGAATGATTTTGGCGAAATTATTGCATACACAAATTTTCACTTGTCTTTTGGCAAGGTGAGCGTTGTTTTTAAGCCAAAATGCAAGTTTTACCTAATCGGCACGACATATATTTCGTCCCGGGGGAAAAAACTGGAAAATTCAAAATCATCTAAAATTAAGTCCTTTCAAAAAAAATTCTTATACGTTTAAAGATATTTTTTTTTTTTTATGTTAATAAAAAAAATAAATTTTTAAAAGAAACTTTGAAAACCTACCTAACCTTATTACAACAAGCGCAATTTTTTACCTCCCAACTAAATATATTTTAGATACGTTTACAATAATTTAATAATAAACAAACACAATGAAATTTTTTTCGTTAGGTTCAAATGTTTTTTGCAAATTTTTGATAAAAATTTTCGCTTGACTTATATGGCAAGAAGAGCGTTTTCTTTTCCAAAAATTTAATTTTATAATCGGCACAATATATATATATTTATAAATATATGTGTGTGTGTTGTGTGTGTGTGTGTACTCACCTATTTGTGGTTGCAGGGGGGATTCATAGCTCCTGGCCCCCCCTTTTTTTATTTTTTGCTACTGGTCCTCTCTCTCTTCTGCTCCATGGGGCCTTTAAACCTCCCCTAAAATTTGTATGGTTTTTCCGCCTCCAGTACGTCATTTTCCCCAGGCTATTCCTCTTCCACAATTTACTGAAAAAATAATTCCAACACCCCTTTGACTTATAAAGTCTTCAACTTCCAATTGTCCCCTTTTTCTTGTTCCATCTCTGGAACATCTTGTTTTTCACCTTTCAACCCGCAGTATTTTTTTTTGTCGTTGTCATGTCTCCCCACCCTCTTGTCCTTTCTCATGCCGATTTTCCTTAACCTTTCTTCGTGGTTAATCCCTTTGCCTGGGACTAGTCTTGTTGCAAACCTTTTCACTTTCTCTAATTTCTTGACGTGCTTTTCCAGGTGGGGGTTCCAAACTGGGTGCATATAATATGGGCCTGACGTATATAGTGTACAGTGTCTTAAAAAAATTTTTAGTGAGGTATTGGAACCTTTTTTTTGGGCCACCGCCCGTATGCTGGGTTATCTGATTGATTTTGCCTCAGGAGATGTGCTCGGTATTATACTCACACTAAGATCTTTTTTTTTGAGTGGGGTTTGCAGTCTTTGGGGCCCCTAGACTATACTATGTCTGTGGTCTTCTTTCCTTCCCCGATCTTATGACTTTCATTTGGCAGGGTTAAATTAAAAGGGCCAGTTACTGGACCAGGCTTGTAGCCTGTCGAGGTCTCTTTGGGGGCCCCTTTTTTTTGTGTTGGGGGCCTGTCTGTCTGTTGACTCACCTAGTTGTGGTTACAGGGATCGGTCATAGCTCCTGGCCCCCCCTTCACTGGTCGCTACTGGGTCACTCTCCCTGCTCCATGACCTTTTCATACCTCTTCTTAAAGCTTTGAATGGATCCTGCCTCCACTACATCACTTCCCAAACTATTCCACTTCCCCCCCACTCTGTGACTGAAGAAATATTTCCCTAAAAACCCCTGTGATTTATCTGAGTCTTCAACCCAACTGTGCCCCCTTGTTGTTGTGTCCCATCTCTGGAACATTCTGTCTCTGTCAACCTTGTCAATTCCCCCAGTATTTTATATGTCGTTATCATGTCCCCCTATCTCTCCTGTCATCCAGTGCTGGTCGTTTTCCCCCTTAACCCCTACTCGTGGACATCCCCTTGCCCCGAGACTAGTCTTTTTTGCAAACCTTTACTTTCTCTAGTTTCTTTCATGTTTGGGCTGGTATGGGTTAAACTGGTGCTCCATACTCCAATATGGGCTAACTACACAGTGTCGGGTCCTGAACGTTTCCCTTTTTAAGATGTCGGAATGTTGTTCTTAGGTTTGCTAGGCGGCTATATGATGCAAAATTTTTTGGTTGATGTGTGCCTCATGAGATTTTGGGGTTTTCTCCCCCCAAGATTTTTTTCCTTGAGTGAGGTTTGTATTTTGCCCCCCTAGACTGTATTCCGTCTGCGGTCTTCTTTGCCCTTCCCCAATCCTCATGACTTTGCATTTTGGGGGTTGAACTCCAGGAGCCAATTGCTGGACCAGGCTTTCACCTGTCCAGACCCCTTTAGTTCTGCCTGGTCCTCTTCCGATTGAATTCTTCTCATCAACTTCACATCATCTGCAAACAGGGACACTTCGGAGTCTTTCCTCCGTCATGTCTTTCACAAATACAGAAACAGCACCAGTCCTAGGACGGGCCCCCGTGGAACCCCACTAGTCACAGGCGCCCCTCTGACACCTCACCACATACTATGACTCGCTGCTGTCTTCATGACAGTGTCTTTATGTGTGTGTGTGTTTAAAAGGGAAACCTGTTGTTATTGAAGACTCAAATTTCAATATTTCCCCAGTTTTTTGAAAACATTACCTCACACTAATATGTTTTTACTCCCACAGATTCGGGCTTTGAATTGCCTGGAACATGTATCATCGAAGTTCCCCAAGGATCTAGAACATTACTACTCTCCCTCCCAAATCATCACTGTTGATCCACGCTCCTGAAGGTAAACTAAAGTGTGTCCGGGGGAAACCAGGAGTACATTTTGCCCGTCTTCTTCTCCGCCACCGGCCGACCTCAGCTGTTTTTTTTGTCAGGTAATTATGTTTGTTTTTTCTGCTTCTTGCTTTCCCCACTCTTTGACTGAGTGGGGTTTGTTGGTTTGGAAGAGAACAGTGGTTGGTTACCCGTGAAGTGGTTAAGCGTCTGCTGACTCCCAGATCTAGGATCTCCCTTGTAATACTTTAAGATTGCCTGACAAATAATAGCGTAAATATTTGAGCTTTTCAAAAAATGACAATCATATATATGTAGTAGTAATAATTTCCTAATCTGAAAATGGTTAAGAATAAATTTAACCGAAAGGTTAATATTCTTAGGGGTTAAATTTTGATCCTTTAAAACACGCTTTTCCTCCCAGAAACGCACATACATATGTTTTTACATACATACTGTATAGGACTTTTATTTCCCCTTAGAACTATTTTATTATATATACTGTACTCCCTTTTAAATACAGTGGAGCCTCGACTTTCGAGTTTACTCTCTTCCGTGACCTACTTGTAACTCCCCAAATTTCTCGTATATCAAATAAATTTCCCTCATTTAAATTAATTGGGAAAAATTTCCGTGGAATTCCCCCTCTTGGGATGCAGAACAAAATCTTCAATATGACGTAAAATCAACTCTACTTTATCTCTCCCTTTCATAACATGCAAACATGATATATACTCTAGAATGAATAAAATTGTTTTATGGGATGAGCGGTGGGGCCATTGCCATTCCCCCCCTGACCATATCTTCCCATTCTTCCCCTCTGAAAACAGAGTGTTTTGAGGCTAACTGCACTAGATCATTAGTTTCATAAATACAACACTAAAACAATGTATTTACAAATAAGACATATTGTATAAAAACGTTATAGATAATGTAAAGAAATAAACTGGTTTTATAAAATTAGTACATATTTACCTGGGAGAAGAGATGGAGGGTGGGAAAATAGGGGAATTTATGCTGTGGCCCTCAACCCCACCTCCACCTCGCTTGCGTTTATCTATGATTTCATGATTTAATTCCATGGACATCGTTTTTTTTTCTTCTCAGCACTGTCCTTTACTTCTTTCTAAGGACCCATGGTTAAAAAAAAGAAATTTGGCAAAATAACTAAAAATGCAAGCAAAGTACGTGAGATATGCTTCCACTACTCAGCTGTTTTTTTGGCATTCGCTGTAATACCCGGGTTCTGAAGCTCTTCATTAGTAGTAGTAAATATTAGTATTATTACTTTTTATTATAACTATTATTATTATTTTTATTTTTTTTTTAAAAATCGGCCGTTTCCCCCAAAGGGCGGGGTGGCCCGAAAAAGGAAAAAATTTATCATCATTCCACCATCACTGGCTTCAAAGGGGGTGCACATACATTTATAAAACTGCAACATTAACACCTCTCCTTCAGGTGAACACTTTTTCCCCATCTCAGGACTCAAGTCCGGCCTCCCGGGGTTTCCCAATCCCTTCATAAATGTTACTTTTCCCCCCAACAGCTCAAGTTTAAAAACCATTTGTCTCCTTCCTCCTTCAAATACGCTCACACATGCTTGCTGGAAGTCAAGTCTCTCGCACCAAAACCCCCTTTTCCCCCCCCCCCAAACCCCCCTGGCCGCCCCCCCCCTTCCCTCCACTACAGATTTATACACTCTGGAATCATTTCTTTGTTCCATCCTCTCTACATGTCAAACCACCTTAAAACCCCTTTCACCCCTTTGGATAATGGCGGGAATCCCGCACCTCCTATTTTTTCCCCACACTACAATTCCTGCTTATTTCCCCATCACATTATCTCAGACATAATCTCCTTTGCCTCCCTTCTCCTTGTTGCAACATTCACCACCCATCTTCACACCCATATAAGAGTGTTGGTAAACTTCCATCTTCCCCCTCTTTGCTTCCATGGAAAAAGTTCTTTGTCTCCAGGGGTTTTAAGTGCACCACTTCCCTTTTACCCTCATCAATTCTATGATTTACCTTATCCCATAGACCCATCTCTGACGCCAATCCTAAATATCGAAAACATTTACCTCCTCCTCTCTCTCCCTCCAATCTGATATCCCAAACCATCACTAATCTTTTTTTTTCCTCATCACCTTACTTTTCCCCATATTCACTTTCAATTTCCTTTTTTAATACCCTACCAAACTCATCCCCAACCTTTAAAAATTTTTAGAATCTCCCAAAAGCACAGTGTCATCAAAAAAATCATGTGACAACCCCCTTTGTGTTAGATTTTTTATTTTTAACCCCCCCTATTGCCAACACCCGCTTCCTTCTCTTCAACCCCATCAATAATATATTGAACAACCATGGTACACACATCCTTGTCTAAGGTCTTTTACTGGAAATAATCTCCCCCTCCTACATCTCTAACCTGGGCCCCACTATTCTATAAACTCTTAAAGCTTTCAGTAATCCCCTACCATACACCTGCAACATCTGTCACATTGCCCCCCATCCACCCCGTCATACCCTTTTCCAAACCTAAATGCCACAAACCCTCTTTACCCTTATCTAAATCTGTTCAGCTATATGTTTCCTGTAAACACTTGGTCTAAAACCCCCCCCCTTTGCAAAAACCTCCTTGTTCATCTTATCCTACTCTCCGTCTTGCTGTTAATTCTTTCAATAAAATTTTACCTACCCTTCCCGGGATACTCAACAGACTTATTTCCCTATAATTTTTTTTACTCTCTTTTGTCCCCCCTTCCTTTATACAAAAGGCTATATGCTCTCTGCCAATCCCTAGGTACCTTACCCCCTTCCATACTTTATTAAATAATAA
>WNWK01051329.1:0-12516 GCA_009830355.1 Cherax destructor
TTTCATCACTGCCTCCTCACCCCCCGGGTACCTTCATCACTGCCTCCTCACCTCCAGGGGGGTACCTTCATCACTGCCTCCTCACCCCGGGGGTCCCTTTTTCACTGCCTCCTCCCCCAAAAGGTATTTTCATCACTGCCTCCTCACCTCCAGAGGTACCTTCCTGCCTCCTCACCTCCAGAGGTACCTTCACCCCTGCCCCCCCTCACCTTCAAAACCCTTTCCCTTCACTGCCTCCTCACCTCCAGGGGGTCCTTCATCACTGCCTCCTCACCCCCAGAGGTACTTTCATCACTGCCTCCTCACCCCCCACAATTTTCTTTTACAATTAGCAGTTCCTTTCTTCCTTATATTTAATTTTGCCTCCAAGATAACTGCCCATTTATTTTCATCCTCCTGGGGTGTAAAGTGAGGCTCGGGGGGGGCCCCCCTGAGGGAATGTGTTGGGGGGGGAAGTGAAAACTTTGTGGAGGAAGACTTGGCGCCTACGTCGGGCCCGTGCGTTGGAGCGTGTGATGCGGGACAGTGATCCCCCCTGGGGAGGTGGTCGTACCCGGCAAAAGGGGCCCACAAATAATTTGGAAATATCGGAAAAAAAGGTTGTGGTGGTACTGTTTTCCCTGGGAAACACCTTGTTGAAAAGACACCGTACACTGGCACCAGTGCCCGGTTTATTGTCTTTCCTCCTACTTGTTGTTTTATTTAGCAAAATTGGATACATCTGAAATTTTTCATAAAATGCCCCAGTCCCCCTTAATTAATGTATTTTGGGGGTTCTTGTTCTTTTCATAAAATTTTGCGACCGAATTCTGGCAATCGTCCCAAATGTTTCCTGGAGAGGGGTTTCCGGGGGGCAACGCCCCCTCAGCCCGGCCTGTGACCAGGCCTTTTGGTGTTACCCCGGGTTTCGTCAGTCCCACGACAGCTGTTGTTCTGCAAGTGTGCTCCGGGAGTGAATGTGGTTTCACTAAACTCTCCTTGGGTTTATGATTACTGCTGAAATTCATGATGGATGTTACACCTAAGAAATTTTGCCCAAATATTTAATCTTAAAAAAATCTGATTTGAGTATCAGGTAGATCCCAAATTGTCCAGCACCTCCCGGTTTGCCCCCACAAGCACCTCGAGTCTCAGCACCCGCCCCCAGCACCTCGAGTCTCAGCACCCCCCACCAGCCCCCGGAGTCTAGCCCCACTTGTCCAGCACCTCGGGGTCTCAGCCCCTTGTACCAGCCCTCGGGTCTCAGCACCCCCGCCAGCACCTCGGGTCTCAGCACCCACCCACCAGCACCTCAGGGCTCAGCACCCCCCCACACCCGGAGCTCCCCGCACCTACCCTCCCGCACCTCGGTCTCCCCCGCACCCCCCACCCACCAGCCCCGGACCCCAGCACCCCGTACCGCCCCCGGGCCCCAGCACCCCCCAGCCCCAGCACCTCGGAGCCCCCAACCCCACTTGTACCCCGCACCTCGGGCCTCAGCACCCACCCCAAAACCCGCACCCCGGAGCCTCAGCACCCCTTGTACCAGCACCTCGGGCTCAGCACCCACTTGTACCAGCACCTCGGGCTCAGACCCACTTGTACCCAGCACCTCGGTCTCAGACCCCTTTTCCAGCACCTCAGGTCTCAGCCCCCTTGACCCCACCTCGGGCCCCAGACCCCTTGCCCAGCCCTCAGGTCTCAGACCCACGTCCAGCACCTCGGCCTCAGCACCCACTTGTACCAGCACCTCGGGGCTTCCCCACCCCCCCACCAGCACCTCGGAGTCTCGGGTCCCCCACTTGTCCCCAGCACCTCGGAGTCTCAGCCCCCCGTCCCCCAGCACCTGGGAGTCTCAGCACCCCCCCTCCCAGCACCTCAGGTCTCAGTACCCCCCCTTGGGCCCAGCACCTCGGACCTCACCCACCCATTGTACCAGCACCTCGGGTCTTAGCCCCACTTCACCACCTCAGGTCTCAGCACCCCCCTTGCCCAGCCCTCGGGTCTCAGCACCCACTTGTCCCCACCACCTCGGGTTCTCAGCACCCACTTGCAACACCCCCCGGAGTCTCAGTCCCCCCACCCCCCCCACCTCGGGTCTCAGCCCCCCTTGTACCAGCACCTCGGGGTCTCAACACCCACTTGTACCAGCACCTGGGAAAATTCTCAGCACCTCTTGTCCAGCACCTCGTAGTCTCAGCACCACGTACCAGCCCTCGGAGTCTCAGCCCCCACTTGCCCCCAGCACCTCGGGTCTCAGCCCCCACCCGCCAGCACCTCGGAGTCTCAGCCCCGCGCCAGCATTTATATTGGCCTCCCGGGGGTTGGCTGCTCTGACGTCAATATACCCGACTAACCCATTAAAATCTCATTCCAGAGACTCTCGAGGATAAAAAACCAAAAAAGTTTCAAAAAAAAAGGTAATTTTGTCCCATTCTGGGTGAATTTTTGGGTAATTGTCATGGAGATGATGGTTTCCCAAAGCGAGTAATAAGGGGCGGTTTTCGGAGAGGAAGAGAGGGCTTCGAGGGGTTTGGGTCATCTCTTTAGGATCCAAAGGGGCCCCGGGGGACCCGGATCCCAAAACTATCTGATGTACCACACCGTCGAAAAATTTTTTTACCGATCCTTTAAAAATTTAAAAAAGTTTTTTAAAATGAAATGTTTTGACTATTAAGTGAAGATGGTTATATACAAAAAATTTGTATGTACAGTACCCCTTCCCCGGAATTCCTCTATATACTTTTCCCAAATCGTATATATGAGAAACTGCACTTTTTTAAAAAATTCTTAAATTAACTAATAAATGTTCAGGGGGGGTGGGGGGGGAGGAAATAGGTCAAATTTTGGGGGATTTTTTAAGGATTTCAGTTTTTGGGGGATCTGCACTTGTGGGGCTGTAGTTTTAAAGTCTGCTTGTGAGGGTGTGAGCTTTGAAGGGTCCCTTTGGAAGGAGGCCCGCTTTAAGGATCTTCAGTTTTAAAAATCTGGGAAGCTGCCATTTTGAAGGATCTTCATCTTATGAAGGGCGTGTCTTTTGAAATCTTCAATTTGGGAAAACTTTTTTGAAGGGTTCTCCCCTCTTTGAAGGGGGGTGCACTTTTAAAAAAATTTAGTCTTGTAAGGATCTTCAATTTTTAAAACTTATTTAAACTTGGGGTTTGGAAGGATTTTTTTAAGGAGTTACGGAAAGGCTCCAGTTTGTAAGGTTCCGCTTGGAACATGGCCCCAAAAAAAAATTTGTAAGGACTGTCATTTTTAAATCTTATCTTTAAATGTTCCCCGTCTTTAAACTTACTCTTGTGGGAGTTTTTAAAATTTTTTAAAATGTGTCACTTGTAAAGGACTTTACTTGGGGGGATTTTCATTTAAATGTTTTTGGGTCTTCATTTGTGAAAGGTTTGGCAGTTTGTAAGGTGGTTTTATCTTGAAGGTGGCATCGTGAAGGATTTTTTTTGTCGTAAGGTGTGTCAGCTTTTGCTTTTTTGGGATCTTAGTCTTTAAAATTTCCGCTTTGGGGCCCCTCTTTTTAAATCTTGCCTTTGAAATGTTCATCTTGGAAACTTCATCTTTAAAATGCTTAGTTTTAAGGATTTTATCCCTTTAAACCTAGTCTTGAATGTTAGTTTTGGGCTCTTAGCTTTTAAGGATGTTCAGTCTTTGAAACCTAGCTTGTGAAGGGTTTCTGTCACTCTTGTGAAGGATGCTGTCAGTCTTGTGAAGGATGCTGTCCGGGGCTTGTGAAGGATGTTCAGTCTTGTGAAAAGGGTGCTGTCAGTCTTGTTTAAGGGGTGCTCTCCCGTCTTGTGAAGGATGCTCTCCCGTCTTGTGAAGGATGCTGTCAGTCTTGTGAAGGATTTCAGTCTTGTGAAAGATGCTGTCACTCTTGTGAAGGATGCCCCAGTCTTGTGAAGGATGCTGTCAGTCTTGTGAAGGATTTTCAGTCTTGTGAAAGGGTGCTCTCCCGTCTTGTGAAGGATGCTGTCAGTCTTGTAAGGATGCTGTCAGCCTTGTAAGGGGTGCTGTCCCGTCTTGTGAAGGGGTGCTGTCACTCTTGTGAAGGATTCAAGGTTCTTTCAGTCTTGTGAAGGATGCTGTCAGTCTTGTGAAGGATGCTCTCCCGTCTTGTGAAGGATGCTCTCAGTCTTGTGAAGGATGCTGTCCCGTCTTGTGAAAGGGTGTGTCAGTCTTGTGAAGGATGCTGTCAGTCTTGTGAAGGATGCCCCTCAGTCTTTTTGAAGGATGCTGTCAGTCTTGTGAAGGATTTTCAGTCTTGTGAAGGATCTTTTTCAGTCTTGTGAAGGATGCTTCAGTCTTGTGAAGGATGCTGTCAGTCTTGTGAAGGATGCTGTCAGTCTTGTGAAGGATCGTCAGTCTTGTGGGGGAAAGTGTCCTTTTTGGGAAAGGGTGCTGTTCCTCTTTTTGAAGGATGCTGTCAGTTTTGTGAAGGATTCTTTCAGTCTTGTGAAGGATGCTGTCACTCTTGTGAAAAGGGTGCTGTCAGTCTTGTGAAGGATGCTTTTCAGTCTTGTGAAGGATGCTGTCAGTCTTGTGAAGGGGTGCTCCCCAGTCTTGTGAAGGATCTGTCAGTCTTGTGAAGGATCTTTTTCAGTCTTGTGGGAAAGGGTGCTCTCCCGTCTTGTGAAGGATGCTCTCAGTCTTGTGAAGGATGCTGTCAGTCTTGTGAAGGATGCTGTCAGTCTTGTGAAGGATTTTCAGTCTTGGGAAAGGGTGCTCTCAGTCTTGTGAAGGGTGCTGTAGTCTTGTAAGGATGCCCTTTAGTCTTGTGAAGGATGCTGTCAGTCTTTGAAGGATGCTGTCAGTCTTGTGAAGGATGCTGTCAGTCTTGTGAAGGATGCTGTCAGTCTTGTGAAGGATGCTGTCAGTCTTGTGAAGGGGTGCTGTCCCGTCTTGTGAAGGATGCTGTCAGTCTTGTGAAAAAGGGTGCTGTCAGTCTTGTGAAGGATGCTGTCAGTCTTGTGAAGGATGCTCTCCATTTTTGTGAAGGTTTGCTGTCAGTCTTGTGAAGGATGCTGTCAGCCTTGTGAAGGATGCTGTCAGAAGGAAGGATGCTGTCGTCTTGTAAAGGGATGCTGTCGTTTTGGGAAGGATGCTGTCAGTTTTGAAGGATGCTGTCAGTTTTTGGTGAAGGATGCCCAGCCTTGTGAAGGATCCTCAGTTTTTTTAAACCCGGTGAATTTTCTTCGTTTTTTTTGGATATACAAACCGAGGTCAGGTCAGGGGGCCGCGGGGGCGGCCCCGAAACCCCCCCAGGTATATTTTCCGATTATACCGGCGTATAAGTCGACTCGGGTATAAATTTTGGGAACAGATACCACAAATTGGTTTAAAAAAGCGTGAGCAAACGCCGCCCGCCCCCGCCGCCCCCGTCACCTCCGCCGCTGCCGCCCCCCGCTCCCTTTTACTGATGCAGCAGAAAAATGAAAATAAAGGCGAGCAACAGCACCCCCACCAGCCACTGATGCTGTCAATGCTGTACTTCGTCAAGACTGATAGACGGGAAAATCGACCCCAGACTGGGGGACTGATTACCTGGGACCCTCCTCATTTTCCCCTTTTTCTAAATTGGGACTAACACTCATGTACACAAAACCTACAACACTATTCAAACACCTACAACACTCATGTACACAACACCTACAACACTCATGTACACAACCCCCAACACTATGTACACAACACCTACAACATTTCATGACACAAAAACCAAAACCCTTTCTTTACAAACACCTACAACACTATGTACACAACCCCCTACAAACCACTCATTTACCCCCAACACCTACAACATTTGTCCCACAACACCTACAATACTCATGACACAATCCCAACAACACTCATGTACACAACACCTACAACACTCATGTACACAACACCTACAACACCCCTGTCCCCCAACACCTACAACACTCATGTACACAACACCACAACACTCATGTACACAACACCACAACACTCATGTACACAACACCTAAAACTTATGTACAACACCTACAACACTCATGTACAAAACCACCTACAATCCATGTACACAATCCTACAACACCCCTTGTACACAACCCCCACAACACTCATGTACACAAAAAACCAAACATCTTTACAAAACCCTTTACAACCTCATGTCACAACACCTACAACACTCATGACAAACACCCCACAACACTTTCCAAAAATTACAACACTCATGTACACAACACCTACAACCCCTTGTACACAACACCTACAACACTATGTACACAACACCTACAACACTCATGTACACAAATACCTAAAACACTCATGTACACAACCCCCACAAACTCATGTCCCCCAACCCCTTTACAACATTTCATGTACACAAAAAATTTTCCCTCATGTACACAACCCCTACAACACTCATGTCACAACACCTAAAACCCACCTTTTTTAAAACCCCTACAATACCATGCACAACACCTACAACACTATGTACACAACACCTACAACACTATGTACACAAACACCCAAACACTATGTACACCCCCTAAACACTATGTAAAAACCTAAAATATTTATGACACAACACCTACAACCCCTTCATGTACACAACCCCTACAACACTCATGACACAACACCCACAAACACTCATGTCCCAAACACCTACAACACTCATGTACACAACACCTACAACACTCATGTACACAATACCTACAACACTCTTTGACACAACACCTACAACACTCATGTACACAACACCTACAATACCCCAGGGTACACAACACTTACATGTACACAACCCCCCCCCAACACTCATTTTACACAACACCTACAACACTCATGTACACAACACCTACAACACCCCATGTACACAACACCTACAACACTCATGTACACAATCCCTACAACACTCATGTCCAAATCCTACAACACTCAACACAACCCCCAAACACTAAATAACCCCTTTCCCTACAACACCATGACACAACACCTACAACACTCATGACCAACACCTACAACACCATGTACACAACACCTACAACACCGGGGTACACAACACCTAAAAACACTCAGCAAAAAACACCTACAACACTCATGTACACAACACCTAAAACCCTCATGTACACAACACCTACAACATTTCCTTTAAAAAATACCCCTCCATGTACACAAACCTACAACACTCATGTACACAACACCTACAACACTCATGTACACAACACCTACAACACTATGTACACAACACCACAACACTATGACACAACACCAAAACACCATGTACACAACACCTAAAACACCATGTACACAACACCTACAACACTATGTCCCAAACACCTACAACACTATGTACACAACACCTACAACACTCATGAACAAAAACCCCCACAACACTCATGTACACAATACCAACAATACTCATGTACAAAAATACTTACATGTACACAACATTTACATGTACACAATATTTCAACACTCATGTACACCTTTACCTTTGACGGGGTTTAGTTTTTTACTTGGGGGCCCCGGCCCTTTGGGACCAGGCTCCAATTAACTAAAATTTTTAACTCAAAAATTTTCCCAGACTTTACATTGATCGTAACAAAGAAAAAAGAATGAAAGATTAACTTGAGGGGAAAATTTTAAAAATTATAAACTAGTGGAATTAAACATAAAGGGGGAGGGGGGGGAAAAGAAATCAGGGGAAAATAGGCCTTGACCTCCAAAAATTTTTTAGTTCGACTTGTACGCCGGTATATATAAAAATATATATATATATATATATATATATATATATATATATATATATAATTTTTAAGAATGCATTACAGTGAGACACAAGTAGCAATATTTTGTGAGAGGAAAATTTTTGTCTTATAATATTAAAAAAAAATTTTCGAATTTTTTAAAAAAGTAAATTTTTTTTGACTCCCCCTGTCAGTTACATGGAGGGGGTTTTCTTCCTACTTCCTGGACCAATAGTCTCTGAAACCCTAAGCCACAACAGCCTGATACATTTATACCGATCTCCCAATAGTTGTCTTTGTAAAACTTTTGAAAGAATGATACTTAAAAAGACTTAACAGACTGTATTACAGAATCCCGACACCAACTTTTCCCCATCTCTTGGGTTCCTTTAAAAAAAAATGTGAGAATTTTTTGCACCTTTCTCACCGGCCCCACTTCTACTAGTTTTAGCACATTTTTTGATCTACAATCTGCATGTAAAATTTTGAAAAAGAACCGTTGTACCCCCACCGCTTCCTAACAGGGTGGGAGCCACTCTGCTGGGTACCTGTCAAAAAATTATCCTCAGTAACATCTATTTAATAATGTGCTAATTAATGCCCCCCTAAATGCTCCACCGCCCCAATTAACATATGGGTATCAGCTATACTGATGACATCATGATCCATACAACAGGGGATAAGATGGTAGTTCTTAACGAAGTTCAAGCAATTTGTAATCAACAGGCCTCGTAATATCTTCCCTAAAACAAAGATATTAACAAACAAACAACATCCCCCACCCATCTATTTGCAGGGTGAAAACTTTGCTACGTTAAAAACTTACAGATATCTTGGTGTAGATTTTACCCTTTACCAAACCCACTATACCAAAACCAAATAAAAAATGCAAAGACAGACAAATGCTCTTAAAGCTGTTGCTGGCTAAAAACCCCAAATGGTGCTAATGTGAGAATCGTGAGAATGATGACATAGCCTATATTGGTCCTTAATTGATTATGCTGCTCCCATGTTGATATTAGCTCAGAAAGTTTTTCCCCGACCCTTGGATTTAAACCCAAAAAGAAGCTCTCAAATTATTCTTGGTTGTCCTAAACCTAGGGGCCCAATATAAGGAAAAGGCTTGGTGTCTCTAGTATCAGTGATAGGATTATTGAGATTAACACTGTATTTGGGTATTAGAATGTTAAAAAAAAAACCCAGACACAGTCACTATGAAATTTTAAAAAGTCTGAAGAAAAATAAACATGTTTTTAAATGGGTTGTAAAAACCATGCAATTATATTAAGTTTTAAAACCCTTTCCCGAAGTGTATCACAGAGAAAAAGACTTTTCACCCCCCCAAGGGAAGATTTTTATTTAATATCAAAAACCCCTGCAAACCCCCGCCCCCAAGAACCCTATTGCTAAAATTTCCCTTTCCCTTAAATCACTTGCAAGAAAAAATTTCCCCCAAAATTTTATAAAAATTTATCACAAGTTTTATAAACTGAGGGATCTAAGAAAAAAAACCGGCACCACCTGCCTTGTTGCCCCCTCGATTAAGAAAAAAGGGAATTTTGTTGATTTTAGACATTAAATTAACAACTGGGCGTCTACTTTTAAATTTAATTGTTTGCCATCCTAGTGGCACAAAAGGTAACATGAACAGAGTTTGACTCTATAATTATTACTGATTCTTTGTTATTGGTGAAGGCTTTTGACTCAAAATGATTTAACAACATGCTAAAACGGGAGAAGCCAAGTATAGATCCCCAAAATCAGAAAAATGGAATTAATGAAATTTTTTATGGATCCCATCAATTGGACCCCTCTTCATAAAAATTTTGATATGTTACCGGGGGATACCTGGAGAGAGTTCCAGGGGTTTTGCCCCGGGATTGGGGACCAGGCCTCATGTTGGATCGATTTTATCAACCAGGCTGGGTTTCTTTTTGGCCCCACGCAGTCCAACGTACGAACCCAACCCGGGTAGTTGGGTCCGACTTTAGGTGCCTGTCCAGTGCCCTTAAGCCCAAAAAAGGGGTTTTTGGAATCCCCCCTGATGTATGCTGGGGGGGGCAGTTGAACAGTCTTGGGGGCCCCTGATACTTATTGTGTTGTCTCTCAACGTGCTAGGGGGCACCCGCCATTGGGGGGGTGTTGCATCGTCTGCCGAGTCCCTTTTTTAGGGGGGACCTTTTAAGTTTGGGGACAACCCCGAAAATTTTCCAAGAAAGTATCCTGAAGGGAATGTGGGAAAAAAACTTTGGATATCTGTGTCTAGGGTTAGAAAAAATATTAGGGGAGAATAAATAATGAAAAAAACTATAGGAATGCAGTTAAAATCTGAGTAGATATATAACCCCATAAAATGAAGAGTTAAGTATGTTTATGGAGAACCGAATTTAACAGACTGGGCCCCGAAGTTGAAATGGCCAGGCTTTTTGGGGTTGGCCAAGTAATTTGGGAGTCCAGACCAGATGATGATCAAACTAAAAGGAAAAAAAATGGGCCAGCCCTGTGGTCCCCTGTCTTGAACACTATGTGCTTAATTTCCACTTTTAAGGAATATAGACAGTATAATAACCTATTAATTAAAAATCTTATGAATAACATGATACCAATATATTAAGGAATTTTCCAAATTTTTTTGTTACAGATAAGTGAACCTAGATATAAATCCAAATGTACTCCTAGTAAGGGAGGTTTTTTCCCGGGAATTCCCCCGGGTCTTTTTTCCCGATGGTGAAGCGGCAAAAAGGGCCTACATAAAGGGGGAATAAACTACAGCCTTTTGGAAAATTTAAAACTTTTTAAATTTTTTTTTTTTTTTTTTTTTTCCCTTTTTTTTCCTTTTCTCTTTTTTTACATACATTGTAATTCAGTGTTACCTTTTTTTTTTTTCCCCGGGGGAGGTGTGAATCCAGGAGGTGTGGTGGTTTACCTGGAATTTACCCCGGGGAGGGGTTTCCGTGGGGGCAACGCCCCCCCGGCCCGGTCTGAGACCAGGCCTCTTAAGGTGAGTTGAGGTGAACCACAATCTTCATTACTTCACTTAAGATGAACCCTGAAGTGACATCACTTTTTAAAATTTTTTTTTGTTTTGGAGGGGGAGGGGGGGGGAGGGGGGGAAAGGGAAGGGGAAAGGGGAGGGGAAGGGGGGGGGGGGAGGTAAACAATTTTTTTTATCATCTAATATTTTGTGTTATTGACCCCACTTAAGGGATGACAGGTCCTTCCTCACCCCCCCCCCTTGCTGGAGCACTTGCCCCAGCCTCCACTTTACATAATGGGGAAAATTTTAATCCCGGAAAATGATGGCATAGAGATTATAAAGGGAATATAAAAATTATTTAATACACTCGACAAAGAAGGTTGGTTTTAAACAAATAAGGTTGCGGGGGGGAGATTCTGTTAACTTTAACAGTTATCACAAACATTCTAATCTCAAAAACACTGTAACTATATTTTTATTTTTTAAATCATTGGACGTTTCCCACCAAATAATGCCCCGAAAAGAAAAACACTTTCCCCATCATTCCCCTGCATCCAGAGGCCCTACACTACAGTTAAAAAAAAAAAAATAAACCCCTCCTTCAATGAAGGCACTGTTTTCCCCACCCCCGGGACCAAGCCCGAAGGGTTTCCCCGCCCCCTTTTATAAATGTTCCCTTTTGCTCACACCCCAACATCATCAAGCCCTAAAACTTTTGCCTCCTTTCGCCCCAAACCCGCTCCCATGCTTACGGGAAGTTAACCCCCTCGCACACAAACCTCCTTTACCTCCTCCCCAACCTTTCCGGGGAGATCTGTACCCCGCCTTCCTTTCACTGCAGATTTATCCCCCAAATCACTATTTCGTTCCATCCTTTCTAAATGTCAAACACCTCAAAACCCAACCCCCCCCCTTTCCCCAACCCCCTGAAAATTACTTATATAACCCTGCCCCCCTTCTAATCTCAAGCTACAGTTTTCATAAAATTTTACACCACACATTGCCCTCAGAAAGACATCTCCACTGCCTCCTTTAGCGCCCTTTTTTTTTTAAAAAAAAAAAAATAATAATAATAATAATAATAATAATAATAATCTGCTGCCTCCCCCTTCTCTTTGTTGCAAATTCCCCCCCCCTATTTCACACTCGTATAAAAACATATAACCATACATTTCCCTTTTGCTGCCATGGATAATGTTCTTTGTCTCTAAACTCCTCATGCCCCCACCTTTTTTCCCCCTTTATCAAGCCTAATTCAAAACCCTCTGCTGACAAGTCCACCCCCCCCAAAAATCTGAAACATTCACTTCCTCTATACTTCTCCCCCCAATCTAATCAATCTTTTTTATTTTGGTTTTTTTTATCCCCATCATTGCTCTTTTCCCCTATTTACTTTTAATTTCCCTTTTACATACTCTTTTCCCAAAATCGTCCACCAACCTCTGCAACGTTTCTTCAGTATCTCCCAGGAAGTGTCATCACAAAAAAAATCTGTGACAACTCCCCCTTTTTATTAGATTCTTTATCTCTTAACCACCTTCCCAACACCGAGCATTCACGTCTCTCACAAGCCCATCTATAAAATATGGAACAGCCAGGTACATCACGCACCCCTTTAAGGCCTACTTTTACTGGGGAAAAAATCCCCTTTTTCTTTACTCTAACCTTTGCCTCATATCCCTAAAACTCTTAACTGCTTTCAGTAACCTACCACCTACTCCATACACTTGAAACATCTGCCACATTGCCCCCCCATCCACCCCATCATATGCCTTTTCCAAATCCATAAATGCAAAAAAACCTTTTTTCCCCCTTTCTAAATACTGTTCCCCATATGCT
>WNWK01051330.1:0-12516 GCA_009830355.1 Cherax destructor
GGTCCAATACCTTGGCATCCAGCTTTCGCTAGACGTTATTCCAAGGCAGCCAGCTTTCAGGCAGGAAGGCTTACAGCTTTTCATCTCATCCCCTGCATGCATCGACACAACTAGAGATTTTTACAATGTTAGGAATTCGCAAGAGCAGGCAAATATTCACAAACACTGATCTTCGACGGAGACTCGAACCTAAACCTCATGACAAGGTACATAGTGCTTACCGAGACCGACCACACTGGTCCAATACCTTGGCATCCAGCTTTCGCTAGACGTTATTCCAAGGCAGCCAGCTTTCAGGCAGGAAGGCTTACAGCTTTTCATCTCATCCCCTGCATGCATCGACACAACTAGAGATTTTTACAATGCTAGGAATTCGCAAGCTGGCTGCCTTGGAATAACGTCTAGCGAAAGCTGGATCCCAAGGTATTGGACCAGTGTGGTACGGTCGGTAAAGCACTACGTACCTTGTCATGAGGTTCGTAGGTTCGAGTCTCCGTCGGCCAGAGATCAGTGTTTGTGAATATTTTGCCTGCTCTTGCGAATTCCTAGCATATATATATATATATATATATATATATATATATAAGAAAATGCCCAACAGGACCTTCATTACTCAGGAAGAAAAGGCACAGCCAGGACATAAGCCTATGAAAGACAGGCTAACTTTGATGCTTTGTGCTAATGCCAGTGGTGATTGCAAAGTGAAGCCTTTACTGGTGTATCTTTTTGAAAATCCCCGAGTGTTTGGCAGATGCGGTGTCAGCAAGTCTAACTTGTGTGTGATGTGGAGGTATAACAAAAAGGCATGGGTCACAAAGGACATTTTCTTAGAGTGGTTCAATGGCGTGTTTGGCCCCAGTGAAGAAATATCTATTGGACAATAATTTGCCACTTAAGTGCCTCCTGATAATGGACAATGCTCCTTGTCATCCTCCAAACTTGGTAGAGAAAATTGTGGAGGAGTTTAAATTCATCAAAGTGAAGTTCTTGCCTCCTAATACCACTCCTCTCCTCCAGCCCATGGACCAGCAGGTCATTTCCAACTTTAAAAAACTCTATACCAAAGCAATGTTTCAAAAGTGCTTTGATGTGACCACAGACATGAATATAACCCTAAGAGACTTTTGGAAAAACCATTTCCATATGCTGCATTGTGTAAACCTTATAGGTAAGGCTTGGGAGGGAGTGACTACCAGGACTTTGAACTCTGCCTGGAGAAAATTGTGGCCAGACTGTGTCCTAGAGAGGGATTTTGAAGGTTTTGGGGGTGAGCCTCAGAACCCTGAGCCTGAGCCTGAGCCTGTTGTGGAAGAAATTGTGGAATTGGGCAAGTCTATGGGGTTAGAGGTGAGTGGTGAGGATGTGGAACAGTTGGTGGAGGAGCACAAGGAAGAGCTAACCACTGAAGATCTGCAAGAGCTTCAACAGCAACTGGAACAAGAGACCAGAGGTCAGGACAATGGTTCAGAGGAGGAGGAAGTGGAACCAAGATGGAAGAAGGTGCCTTCTTCAAGGATTAGGGAGATCTGTGCCAAATGGAGTAATGTGCAAGGCTTTATGGATGAATATCCCCCTAACCATGCTGTTGCAGGCCGTGCTGGCAACTTGTACAATGACACAGTGGTGTGTCATTTCAGGGATGTGTTAAAGAATCGCCAGACACAGAGCTCCCTGGACAGATTTATTGTTAGAAAGAGGTCCAGTGACTCTCAAGCTGGTCCTAGTGGCATTCAAAGAAAAAGGGAAGTAACTCCAGAAAAGAACTTGGTACCTGCAGTGTTAATGGAAGAGGATTCCCCTTCCAAACACTAGCATACTACTCCACCTTCTCCCCTCCTCCCGTCCTCCACACATCAACAACTCTTCAATAAATGTAAGTGACATGTTATTGTACAATATTTACATGTGTATTTAGTTATTCTTCATTAAATTGTGTATTATTTAATGTCAAAAAAGTTCTAAAAAATATTTTATTTAACTACTTTTGGAAGTCTTGGACGGATTAAATTTATTTCCATTATTTCTTATGGGAAAAATTGATTCGGGTAACGATTGTTTCGGCTTAAGATATGCCCTCTCTGACGGATTAATATCGTAAGTCGAGGTACCACTGTATATATATACGTATATATATATATATATATACGTATATATATACAGTGGTACCTCGGTTAACAATATTTTTTCATTCCAGAATGCTGTTCAAGTGCCATTACCAAACGAATTTATCCCCATTAGGAATAATGTAAAATAGACTAGTCCTTTTAGACCCCGAAAAATACACTTACAAAAGCATTTAAAAAAATAAACTTACATAAAAGGGTGAGTTTGGGGACAATCGTTAACCAAGGTACCACTGTACAGTGGACCCCTGGATTACGTCATTTTTTTGTTCAAGAATGCTGTTCAAGTGCCATTACCGAACAAATTTATTCCCATAAAGAATAATGTAAATTAGATTAGTCCTTTTAGACCCCCAAAAATACACTTACAAAAGCACTTTATGTAAGTGTATTTTTGCAAGTGCTTTTGTAAGTGTATTTTTGGGGATCTAAAAGGATTAATCTAATTTACATTATTCCTTATGGGAACAAATTCATTCGGTAACGGCACTTGAACAGCATTCTGGAACGAAATAATGACGTAATCCGGTGGTCCACTGAATACAGTGGACCTCCGGATTACAATGGCGTCGGATTACGCTAAATTCGGTAAACGATACATTTTTCCGTAAAAATATTGGTTCAGTATACAGTGGACCCTCGGTTAACGAAAGGTCCTGTTAACGAAAGTTTCGGAAAACGTAAGCTTTTTTCGTAATCGGTTAGCGAAAAAGTCCTCGGTTACTGAAAGGTATTAGACGCGTCCACCTGCTCCGCGCAAGCGCAGGACGCCAGTGAAGCATTGTTTACCATTGAGAGAACATTACCCAGCGCGCTCTTTCAAAGATTCACAATATATTTGGTGTCTTTTTTGGTGGTTTTAGTTATTGCCACTGTGAAATAAGTCACCATGAGTCCAAAGAAGCTTCCTAGTGGCACCCCTGGGGTAAAGAGAGTGAGGAACACCATCGAACTGAAGAAGGAAATCATAGAAAAATATGAGAGTGGTGTACGTCTGAGTGATCTTGCCAGGATGTACAAGAAAACTCCATCTACTATCGGCACTATCCTGGCACAGAGAAATGAGATCAAGAAAGCTAATGTTGCAAAAGGGGTTAATTTGTTAACGAAACAAAGATCGAAAACAGTGGATGAGGTTGAGAAGTTGTTGTTGGTGTGGATCCATGAAAAACAGAGAGCGGGTGATAGTATTTCTATGGCGATAATTTGTGAAAAGGCAAGGAAGTTGCACGCAGATCTTGTGAAGACAATGCCTGCAACCAGTGGCGAGGAGAGTGATTTTAAAGCCAGCAAAGGCTGGTTTGAGAAGTTTAAGAAACGTAGTGGCATACACAATGTTGTGAGGCAGCCAGCTCAGACAAACGTGCAGCTGAAAAACTTGTGCTGGAATTCAAGGGGTTCGTAGAGGCTGAACAATTCCTCCCCCAACAAGTGTTTAATTGTGATGAAACAGGCCTGTTTTGGAAGAAAATGTCCAACAGGACCTACATTACTCAGGAGGAAAAGGCACAGCCAGGACACAAGCCTATGAAAGACAGGCTAACTCTCATGATGTGTGCCAATGCCAGTGGTGATTTTAAAGTGAAGCCTTTACTGGTGCATCACGCAGAAAATCCCAGACAGTTCAGGAAGAATAAATTGTGTGTGCATTGGAAAGCTAACACCAAGGCATGGGTCACTACGGAGATTTTCAAGGAATGGATGACTGGAGTGTTTGGCCCTAGTGTGAAGAAATACCTCCTGGAAAATAAATTGCCACTCAAGTGCCTCCTGCTACTGGACAATGCTCCTGCTCATCCTCACAACTTGCAAGAGTTGTTGCCTGACAACATAAATTTCATCAAAGTGAAGTTCTTGCCTCCTAACACCACTCCTCTCCTCCAGCCCATGGACCAGCAGGTCATTTCCAACTTCAAGAAACTGTACACCAAAGCACTGTTTCAGAGGTGCTTTAATATGACCAATGACTCTGAATTGACCCTAAGAGAGTTCTGGAAAGAACACCTCAATATCGTGCATTGCATAGGCCTTATAGGTAAGGCTTGGGAGGAAGTGACTTCCAGGACTCTGAACTCTGCTTGGAGACCATTGTGGCCAGGTTGTGTCCAAGAGAGGAATTTTGAAGGATTTGAGGCTGACCCTGACGACCCTGTGCCTGTTGTGGAACATGTTGTGGAAGATATTGTGGAATTTGGGAACAGCCTGGGGTTGGAGGTGAGTGGTGAGGATGTGGAAGAGTTGGTGGAGGCCCACAGGGTAGAGCTAACAACTGAAGAGCTGCAAGAGCTTCATCTGGAACAGCAACAGACCACAGCTGAGGTTATTGCTTCACAGGAAGAGAGAGAGAGAGAGATAAGGAGGTGCCTTCTTCAGTGCTTAAGGAGATGTGTACAAAGTGGAATGAGTTGCAGACATTTGTTGAAAGATACCACCCTGAGCAAGCTGAAATGAGCCTTCTGTGCAACCACTTCAGTGACAGAGCCATGTTGTACTTCAGAAAAGTGTTGAAGAGTCGCCAGAAACAGAGGACTCTGGACAGCTACTTCACCAGGCAGGGGTCTAGTGACTCTCAAGCTGGTCCTAGTGGCATTAAAAGACCAAGAAGGGAAGTAACCCCAGAGAGGGACTTGTCACCTGAAGTCCTTTTGGAGGGGGATTCCCCTTCCAACCACTAACACCTGCTCCAATCATCATATATATCTTCCAGATGCCTGCAAGTCTCTTCAATAAAGGTAAGTAAATGTTATTTTTTTTTATTTTGAGTGATTATTTTTTTGTGGAACGAATTAATTGTATTTACATTATTTCTTATGGGAAATAAGGTTTCAGATAACGAAAGATTCAGATTAAGTAATAGCTCCTGGACCGGATTAATTTCGTTAACCGAGGGTCCACTGTACAATGATCCACTCGGAATAAGCCATTCATCCTGGACGCGTACGCATGGCCAGGACGGCCCAACACTCCATCCAGAGTCAGTGTGCCATTGTTTACCAGCGAGTAACAGCCACCCACGCATTCATACTATACATTTTGTCATTATTCCATTGTTTTTAGTGCTTGCAACTGCTAAATAAGCCACCATAGGCCAAAAGAATGCTCCTAGTGCCAGCCCTTTGGTAAAGGGCTGAGAGGGAAGAATGTGTCTTCTTAAGTGATTCACTGATTCTACGATATGTTATGATACTAAAACAGCAGGAGTTGACAAAGGCTATAGTGCCAGCCAGCGATAAAGTGTAGCACTAACAGTGTAGCAAGTAAGTTAAGCTATTAATCTATAGAAAAATGACGACACGAAACTTAACTCCTCCATTGTTGTTTGAGGTATAGGGCGACTGACAACACTGCTGTCAGCTGCTGCTGCCCACCACCACCACTATATGTACAACTTATGATCAGTGGCCCTTATACACCCAACAACAAACACAACATCAGTCCTCACATTTGTAATGATATATTTTATTCATTCTAGAGTATATGTTATGTTTCTATGTTATTAATATTGTTTATTATGTCATATTAGATGAATTATGACAAATAAATAAGCCATAGAGTTTATATTAGTGTCATAATGAAGGACTATCTTGTCCTGTCTCCAAACACACCCTTGTAGCCAGCACATTTCCAAACATACGCCAGAAACAACTCTCTGGAACACTTTTTTGAGTGACAGGGGTCCAGTGACTCTCAACCTGGTCCTAGTGCCATTAAAAAACAAAGAAGGAAAGTAACCCCGGAAAAGAACTTGGTACCTGAAGTCTTAATTGAAGGGGATTACCCTTCCAAACACTAGCAACTCCTCCTTCCTCTCCCCTCCTTCCGTCTTCCACACATCAACAACTCTTCAATAAAGTTAAGTGTCAAGTTATTACTGTTTTATGTACTTTATATCTCATTCTTTTCTGTGTAATTTAATGTGGAAACAATATTTATTTTAATACTTTTGGGCGTCTGAAACGGAATAATTGAATTTCCATTATTTCTTATGGGAAAAATATTTGGATTAAGTTATTATCGGTTTAAGTTAAGCCCTCTGGAACGGATTAATAGAGTAATCCAGGGGTCCACTGTATATATACAGTGGTACCTCGACTTACGAGCTTAATTCGTTCCAGATGGCTATTCAAGTGCCGATACCAAAGGAAATTTTTCCTATAAGAAATAATGAAAATTAGATTAATCCATTTCAGACCCCCAAAAATACACTTACAAAAGCACCTACAAAAATACACTTACATAACTGTTTGAGTTGGGAGCTGCTCGTAAGTAGAGGTACCACTGTATGTATATATCTCTCTTTCTTTCTTTCAACATGTCGGCCGTTTCCCACCGAAGCGGGGTGGTCCAAAAGGAAAAATGAAAGTTTCTCCTTTTACATTTAGTAATATATACAGGAGAAGGGGTTACTAGCCAGCATTTCAGTCACCTCTTACGACATGAATGGCTTATGGAAGAAGAATTCTGTTCCACTTCCCCATGGAGATAAGAGGAAATAAGAACAAGAACTAGTAAGAAAATAGAAGAAAACCCAGAGGGGTGTGTATATATATGCTTGTACATGAATATGTAGTGTGACCTAAGTGTAAGTAGAAGTAACAAGACATACCTGAAATCTTGCATGTTTATGAGACAGAAAAAAGTCACCAGCAATCCTACCATTATGTAAAACAATTACAGGCTTTCGTTTTACACTCACTTGACAGGACGGTAGTACCTCCCTGGGCAGTTGCTGTCTACCAACCTACTACCTAGGTTTCATACATTAAACAAAAATACCAACCACTCCAACACAATATCCCCCCCTGCTTTTAACATTTCTGTCACGATCCCGTCAGTTCCAGCTGCTTTACCCATTTCATTCTAAGTAATGCCTCACACACCTCTCCCACACTCACATCCTGCTCTTCTTCACTCCTAAACGATGTTATACCTCCCTGGCCAGTGCATGAAATTACTGCCTTCCTTTTTTCATCGACATTTAAAAGTTCCTCAAAATATTCCCGCCATCTACCCAATACCTCCAGCTCCACATCTACTAACTCCCCTACTCTGTTTTTAACTGACAAGTCCATTCGTTCCCTAGGCTTTCTTACCTTGCTCATCTCACTCCAAAAAAATTTCTTGTTTTCAGCAAAATTTCTTCACAGAGCCTTTCCCACTCTTTCATCTGTTCTCCTTTTGCACTCTCTTCACCTTTCTTTTACTCTCCATACACTCTGCTCTTCTATTAACACTTCTGTTTTGTAAAAACCTCTCATAAGCTACCTTTTTGTCTTTTATCACACCATGCCACATATAAGCTGAATAATATAGATCTTATTACTTGTAATTGCGAGAAGGATTTAGGAGTTCTGGTTAGTAGTAATCTGAAGCCAAGACAACAGTGCATAAGTGTTCGCAATAAAGCTAACAGAATCCTTGGCTTCATATCAAGAAGTATAAATAACAGAAGTCCTCAGGTTGTTCTTCAACTCTATATATCTTTGGTTAGGCCTCATTTAGATTATGCTGCACAGTTCTGGTCAACGTATTACAGAATGGATATAAATGCACTGGAAAACGTACAGAGGAGGATGACAAAGTTGATCCCATGTATCAGAAATCTTCCCTATGAGGATAGACTGAGGGCCCTGAATCTGCACTCTCTAGAAAGGCGTAGAATTAGGGGGGATATGATTGAGGTGTACAAATGGAAAACAGGAATAAACAAAGGGGATGTAAATAGCGTGCTGAAAATATCCAACCAAGACAGGACTCGCAGCAATGGTTTCAAGTTGGAAAAGTTCAGATTCAGGAAGGATATAGGAAAGCACTGGTTTGGTAATAGAGTTGTGGATGAGTGGAACAAACTCCCGAGTACCGTCATAGATGCTAAGACGTTGTGTAGTTTTAAAAATAGGTTAGATAAATACATGAGTGGGTGTGGATGGGTGTGAGCTTGTACTAGGTCAGATGCAGTGCTCCTTCCTTAAGTGAATGTAACCTGACCTGTACTAATTCCTTAAGTGGAAGTGACCTGACCAGGTGGTCGGCTGGACAATTATATGAGTGGGTGCAGTTGGGTGTGAATTGGTCTTGACTAGGTTGTGCTACTAGGTCAGATGCAGTGCTCCTTCCTTAAGTGAATGTAACCTGACCTGGCTGGGTCGGCATTGGCTTAAGCCGTTGGAGATTTGGACCTGCCTCGCATGGGCCAGTAGGCCTGCTGCAGTGTTCCTTCTTTCTTATGTTCTTATGTTTACTTCTTCATTCCACCACTCACTCCTCTTTCCTCCTGTACCCACCCTCCTATAGCCACAAACTTCTGCCCCACATTCTAATACTGCATTTTTAAAACTATCCCAACTCTCTTCAACCCCCCACTACTCATACTTGCGCTAGCCCACCTTTCTGCCAATAGCTGCTTATATCTCACCCTAACTTCCTCCTCCCTTAGTTTGTACACTTTTATCTCTCTCTCTCTTACTTGCTGTTGCCATTTTTTTTTTGTCCTATCTAACTTTTACTCTAACTGTAGCTACAACTAAATAATGATCCGATATATCCGTTGCCCCTCTATAAACATGTACATACCTTGTATACTTATTTATCCTCTTTTTCATAAAATATGTATTACTTATTACCAAACCTCTTTCTACACATAACTCAATTAACGGTTCCCCATTTACATTTATCCCTGGCACCCCAAATTTACCTACTACTCCCTCCACAACATTTTTACCCACTTTAGCATTAAGATCCCCAACCACAAGTACTTTCTCACTAGGTTCAAAACTCCCCACGCTCTCACTCAACATTTCCCAAAATCTCTCACTCTCCTCTACACTTCTCTCTTCTCCAGGTGCATAAACACTTACTATAACCCACTTTTCACATCCAACCTTTATTTTACTCCACATAATCCTTTAATTTATACATTTATATTCCCTCTTTACCTGCCATAATTGATTATTCAACATTATTGCCACTCCTTCTTTAGCTCTAATTCTATTTGAAACCCCTGACCTAATCCCATGTATTTCTTCCCAATTTCAAAATAGGGTCCAGAATAAACAAGACAGACATTCCTGGCACTAAATAACATTTTATCTGTTCATTAGTCACGTCTCCAGGCCCCTATTACATAACTTTTGCTTTCCATTTTGAATTTTTATTCTCACAAAAAATTGAAGATTTTCTGTTATGTATACTACTGCATCATTGTAAAAACAGTATAAATAATATCAGCCCACTTGTGCAAGAATATTAGACTCGTCAGTTGATGTGTATTGGACGCGTGGCGTGATTTGTTTACTCTTGAACATCGGCAAAAATTGAACATTTTCTTTACTTTGCGCTCAATTTCTAGGTACAGTGGACCCCCGCCTAACGAGCAAAATTCATTCCAGAAGCCTGCTCAAGTGCCATTACCGAACGAATTTACTTCCTTAAGAAATAATGTCATGTAGGTTAGTCTATTTCAGACTCCCAAAAATACACTTCCACAAGCACTTACAATATTATACTTACATAATTGTACGATTTCCGGGGTGCTCATTAGGCGGGGGTCCACTGTACTTGTCAAAGAGAAACCAATCAAAATTATCTCTATTTCTCTAATATATCTTCCATTCTATCAAATGAGACCAAGAAAACGAGAATATAACCATAAATACCATACGAAAATAGACTGCAAAGTCGCTGTTTTAAAAAAAAAACATGGTCAGAGTTTTTTTTTCCTCATTATGCACTGTGTACTGCAGGATTTTTTTGATACTGCGCGCACTGACCGCACAGACCCATTCTCTCACATTTAGGCCTACCAGCCTGTTTCTGTTTGATTTGAGGGCGCTAGAATTTAGGCGTACTAGTACGTCAAACACCCTGGTGCGTAAGACGTACTAGTACATCAAAAACCCTGAAAGGGTTAAAGCCAAGACATCCAGCTTCTTTTCATTCTTAACATTTACAATCATCTCTTTCTTATCATTCGCACAACATCCATGCACATTCAAACATCCCACTTTAACGGTTTTCTTCTTTTTCTTTTTTAGTAAATCTATACAGGAAAAGGGGTTACTAGCCCATTGTTCCCGGCATTTTAGTTGACTTTTACAACACGCATGGCTTACGGAGGAAAGTTTCTTATTCCACTTCCCCATGGATATGAAAGGAAAAGCAATAAGAACAAGAACTATTAAGATAAAATCAAAGAAAACTCAGATGAGTGTGTATACATAAACGTGTATATGTATGTTTAGTGTGACCTAAGTGTAAGTAGAAGTAGCAAGACGTACCTGAAATCTTGCATGTTTATGAGACAGAAAAAAGACACCAGCAATCCTACCATCATGTAAAACAAATACAGGTTTTCGTTTCACACTCACTTGGCAGGACGGTAGTACTTCCCTGGGTGGTTGCTGTCTACCAACCTACTACTTAGAAACCAATAGAAGATTAATATTGCAGAGCTGACATCATCATAATTATACAGTATAGAAGAAATGTAGAGCAAGGTAAAACTAAATTATGAAATCTAGAACTGGTTCTATAAGCGTGACAGGAGAAGATAAGAGAGTGTGACATAATGTGACATAATTTAAAACACATACATTTATCCACTTAATTATCTCTTATCAGTCTATTAATTTAATGCTATACTTTTTTTAAACTACTTTCTATTGTACTGTATTGTGCAGTATTTACCTTATTACTGCCTTACTTTTTGCCAATTTTATACATTTTTAACATTCATACATTCTTTTTTCTCATTTATTAATTAACTGTCATTACAATTTAAATTTCTTATTATCTTTTTTATAGTTATATTTTACTTTTTTTCTTTTTTAATATCATTTATTGTCAAATATTCTCATATACAATTTAAATTACATTTCCAAATTTCTAAATTCTTATCTATTTACACAACTTTTTTATTTGCTTTTTTAATATCTATCATTGTCATTTTATTTTTACTTTTTATAAAATCTATCATTGCCAAATATTCCCAGTTACAGTTTATAAATAGTATTAGAATATTATTAGAATTATTAGAATATTATTTCAGTCTACTTATTGTGTTATCTACTATTACCAAATACTCCTATTTACAGTTTAAGATCTTATATAATAATAATAATAATAATAATAATACTTTATTGAGACATTGTACAATTATATATGATAGACATTGATAGATTCACACACAGTTAATACATAGCTATTACTTAGTTATTAATGAGATGTACATGCCAAAAGCCCCTAATATGCTGAGCATTGCGGGCATTCTTAGGACTACTTAATTCTAGACTACATGGTAAAAAGTTATGGTTGATAATTTATAAAATAAGTAAAGTTGCATATTTTTTATTTTTATTAACACATCGGCCGATTCCCACCAAGGCAGGGTGGCCCGAAAAGAAAACTTTCATCATCATTCACTCCATCACTGTCTTGCCAGAAGAGTGCTTTACACTGCAGTTATAAAACTGCAACATTAACACCCTCCCTTCAGAGTGCCGGCACTGTACTTCCCATCTCCAGAACTCAAGTCCGGCCTGCCGGTTTCCTGAATCCCTTCATAAATGTTACTTTGCTCACACTCCAACAGCACGTCCCAAATATTAAAAACCATATGCCTCCATTCACTCCTATCAAATATGCTCACACATGCTTGCTGGAAGTCCAAGCCCTCGCACACAAAACTTCCTTACCCCCTCCCCCCAACCTTTCCTAGGCCGCACCCCTACCCCCGCCTTCCTCCACTACAGATTTATACACTCTGAAGTCACTCTGTCTCGTTCCATTCTCTCTACATGTCCAAACCACCTCAACAACCCCTCCTCAGCCTCTGGACAATCGTTTTGGTAATCCCGCACCTCCTCCTAATTTCCAAACTCCGAATTCTCTGCATTATATTCACAACACATTGACCTCAGACATGACATCTCCACTGCCTCCAGCCTTCTCCTCGTTCAACATTCATCACCCATGCTTCACACCCATATAAGAGCGTTGGTATAACTATACCTCTTTCCCCCCTTTCTTCCATGGAAAATTTTTTTGTCTCCACAGACTCCAAGTGCTCCACTCCCCCTTTTTCCCCCCATCAAATTTTATGATTCACCTCATCCTTCATAGACCCATCCGCCGACATTCCTCCCAAATATCGAAAACATTCATCCCCCCACCCCTCCCCCCCAATCTGATATCCCTCTTTGTCCCCATTCTTTTGTTATCCTCTCCCCTTTCTCTTTTCCCATATTCACTTTCAATTTTCTTCTTTTAAAACCCTCCAAATTTTCCCCCAAACCCCTGGCTTCTCTTCAGAATCTCCCAAAAGCACAGCGTCATCAGCAAAAAACAACTTTACAATCCCCCTTTGTTTTGTTCTTTATCTTTTTGAACACCTCTT
>WNWK01051331.1:0-12516 GCA_009830355.1 Cherax destructor
GCATTTCTAACACCTATGTATCTTTATTTTTGAGAACGCTTACCCAGGTGTTGCACCCGTACCTAGTTCATCAACTTATCTGTATTGTACAATAAGGTATATAATACCGACAAGATGAAATTAGACATGTGCAACATCTGGGTGTTTTTTATAGACGTTTCGCCCTCCAGTGGCTTTTCAATACAGATTCTAGGACATTATTTGAAGAGAGAACTATATACAAAGATGAGGTAATGAGTCCCTCAGTCTTGGAGTTGGTGTGAAAAGAACATCCGGATAGTTACATCACTGATAACCACCTCTTGCCCTGCACATAAACTCATACCTACACTCATGGATAGTACATCACTTCACCTTCCTTGCCCTGCACAGTAACACCTCAATACACCTGGATAGCACATCACTGATAACCACCTTCCTGCCCTCAAGTAACACTCACACTACACTATGGATAGTCAATACGGATACCACCTTCCTGCCCTGCACAGTAACACCTCACACTACACTCATGGATAGTACATCACTGATAACACCTTCCTTGCCTGCACAGTAACACCATACACTACTCATGGATAGTCTAATCCTGATAACCACCTCTTGCCCTGCACAGAACACCATACACTACACCATGGATAGTGGATAACCACCTTCCTTGCCTGCACAGTAACACCTCATACACTACACTCATGGATAGTCTACATCACTGGATAACCACCTTCCTTGCCTGCACAGTAACACCTCACACTACACTCATGGATAGTTACATCACTGGATAACCACCTTCCTTGCCTGCACAGTAACACCTCATACACTACACTCATGGATAGTAATCACTGGATAACCACCTTCCTTGCCCTACAGTAACACCTCATCACTACACTCATGGATAGTGTACATCACTGGATAACCACCTTCCTTGCCCTGCACAGTAACACCTCATACACTACACTCATGGATAGTCTACATCACTGGATAACCACCTTCCTTGCCCTGCAAGTAACACCTCATACACTACACTCATGGATAGTTACATCACTGGATAACCACCTTCCTTGCCCTGCACAGTAACACCTCATACACTACACTCATGGATAGTCTACATCACTGGATAACCACCTTCCTTGCCCTGCACAGTAACACCTCATACACTACACTCATGGATAGTCTACATCACTGGATAACCACCTTCCTTGCCCTGCACAGTAACACCTCATACACTACACTCATGGATAGTCTACATCACTGGATAACCACCTTCCTTGCCCTGCACAGTAACACCTCATACACTACACTCATGGATAGTCTACATCACTGGATAACCACCTTCCTTGCCCTGCACAGTAACACCTCATACACTACACTCATGGATAGTGTACATCACTGGATAACCACCTTCCTTGCCCTGCACAGTAACACCTCATACACTACACTCATGGATAGTTACATCACTGGATAACCACCTTCCTTGCCCTGCACAGTAACACCTCATACACTACACTCATGGATAGTCTACATCACTGGATAACCACCTTCCTTGCCCTGCACAGTAACACCTCATACACTACACTCATGGATAGTGTACATCACTGGATAACCACCTTCCTTGCCCTGCACAGTAACACCTCATACACTACACTCATGGATAGTCTACATCACTGGATAACCACCTTCCTTGCCCTGCACAGTAACACCTCATACACTACACTCATGGATAGTCTACATCACTGGATAACCACCTTCCTTGCCCTGCACAGTAACACCTCATACACTACACTCATGGATAGTGTACATCACTGGATAACCACCTTCCTTGCCCTGCACAGTAACACCTCATACACTACACTCATGGATAGTCTACATCACTGGATAACCACCTTCCTTGCCCTGCACAGTAACACCTCATACACTACACTCATGGATAGTCTACATCACTGGATAACCACCTTCCTTGTCCTGCACAGTAACACCTCATACACTACACTCATGGATAGTCTACATCACTGGATAACCACCTTCCTTGCCCTGCACAGTAACACCTCATACACTACACTCATGGATAGTGTACATCACTGGATAACCACCTTCCTTGTCCTGCACAGTAACACCTCATACACTACACTCATGGATAGTCTACATCACTGGATAACCACCTTCCTTGCCCTGCACAGTAACACCTCATACACTACACTCATGGATAGGTACATCACTGGATAACCACCTTCCTTGCCCTGCACAGTAACACCTCATACACTACACTCATGGATAGTCTACATCCTGGATAACCACCTTCCTTGCTCCTGCACAGTAACACCTCATTACACTACACTCATGGATAGTTACATCACTGGATAACCACCTTCCTTGCCTGCACAGTAACACCTCATACACTACACTCATGGATAGTCTACATCACTGGATAACCACCTTCCTTGTCCTGCCGTAACACTCATACACTACACTATGATAGTAATCACTGGATAACCACCTCCTTGCCTGCAAGTAACACCTCATCGACTACTTCTTTGGTAAATCAAACTTCATTGTTAAATTTGGATAACCATCCTCTTGCCTAGAACTTCATCTTTATGGTATCTCAAGGAAAATTTTTTGTAAGTGCACTATTAATGGATAGTCTTTCCTAATTTTGTCCAGTAATAACACTACTTGGTAGTCTATCACGGATAACCACCTTCCTTGCCCTGCACAGTAACACCTCTCCTACACTCATGGATAGTGTCATCACAGTTTATAACCACCTTCCTGTACATCTATTAAAACCTCAAACTTTAACTCATGGAAGTTTATTGTCACTGGATAAACTTCTTTGCCCCACAGTACCCCAGTCATACAACTACACTATGGATAGTCTACATCACTGGATAACCACCTTCCATGCCCTGCACAGTAACACCTCATCCTACACTCATGGATGAGTTACTCACTGGATAAAGCCTTGCCCGGTAAACCTCATACACTACACTCTTAGGATAGTGTCAATCCTAGATACATACTTATTTATTTTAAACTTTAAACGCTGGTTAATCTTACAAGAGAAAAGTTTGGATTGGTGTCAGCTTGAGTTAGTTTAATATCTTTGTTATGCATCCCATACCCACAGTGTGGGCAGTAGCAACAAGGTTACAGAGGCACATAATGGGTCCAGGGACTTACAGTGGCTCGGTTGGTAGCGCACTTCGCTCACACAGTGAGTGTCCGTGGGCATGTTTCCTTACACCTGCTGTCCCTATTCGCCTAGCAGTATGTTGGTACCTGGGTGTTAGCCGACTGGTGTGGGTCGCGTCCTAGGGGGTAGTAGTATACTCTTGGGCTGACGTAGGGTAACACCTCTTAGGCGGTAAAATTGACCTGTGTAAAAAAAAAAAGAAAAAAAAACTCGTTGCCTCGACATTTAAATAAAGTTAATTGTGTGGTGTTTTCACCACGACTGAGAGATATGCTAATACTGGATATAATAATACTGAATATACTAATACTGGATATACTAATACTGGATATAATAATACTGGATATAATAATACTGGATATACTAATACTGGATATACTAATACTGGATATAATAATACTGGATATACTAATACTGGATATACTAATACTGGATATACTAATACTGGAGTACTTTGGAGTTAGGGTGTAATTCATGTACGACTTATCCACATAGGAAAGGAAAAAGCCCATATGTCGTTGTAGTCGTTTACGTCTGGAGAAACAATGAAACACTTGACACAGTGTTGTGGCAGACCCACACAACACATGCTTCACCTCGGAGCTGTGTCAAGTGTTTCAAATCTGGGCAACAAAAGCTGTTTGTTTAGGGAAGAAGACTTGTTCAAGTGTAGACGAAGACATTTGAGTGAATACTGTAAAGAGGCGGCAACTTGTGAATTGTTAGGGGTCAGCATTATTTTTTGATAGAATTTGCTGGTATTTAAGGAGAGTTTAGGCAACAGGAGCACAGAGAATGTTAAGTTGTCTTAGAACAAAAGTAATGTTTAGCTATACTTACGCACAGGTTGCTACCTTAGAACTCCAGGTAGAAGCGCAAGAAAACATTTTGCTCGGATTTTTAACCGGGAGGGTTAGCCATCCAGGATAACCCAAGAAAGTCAATGCGTCATCGAGGACTATCTGTCATATTTCCATTGGGGACCTTCAGTCTTATCTCCAGGATGCGACTCACACCAGTCAGCTACCACGAACATTCAGTGTGTGAGGCGAGAGGGTTTCCTACCAGGTCACGGGCCCGCTGAACATGATGCCATGCCTAGTGAGCAAGATTATGCTGGATTAATGGAAGGTGTTGGAAAAGATCGGGTAATAGAATGTTTTAATTTTTAAGATCATAATCACAGTCAATGGCCTCCTCTCCAGAACAACAGATATTAGTGCCAAGAAAAAAAGACCCCCACCCCCATACCACCAATCCGACGACATTCATCTTTGCTAATATACAGGGTCTAAAGCCAGCGACAAACAACAAAATACCTTACATCCGTGGACTGCTTACAGAGTCAAATGCAATGTTTGCGGCTTTCACGGAGACCCTCATAAAGGATCACTTGGTCAATGAAATATGGATCCCTGGCTACAACCTATACAGATGTGACAGAGTGAACAGGCAAAAGGAAGGCGAGGTTGGCCTGTATATCACAGAGTCAATTATATGCTCAGAACTACTAAATGCCTCAAATGATGTAGTTGAAGTTTTAGCAGTAAAGATCGAAAATCAAAACCTGGTCATCGTGGTTGTATACAAGCCTCCGGATGCAACGTCCCAACAATTCCAGGAACAGCTTCTGAAAATTGACCACTATCTGGAAAACCTTCCAGGTAAACTCCAGGTAGACTTTAAATAATAAGATGTCACAAGGACCCCCATGGAAATAAGTCACTTGTCTGACTTTCTTAGGTTATCTTAGCTAATTTGCACATGTTACTGTGCATGATAATTGTACTAAGGAAAGGGGATCCAGGGCTAGCTTTAAGTTAGGGATCAAAGGTTTGATCGAAGGATTAAGGAAATACCGGCTTCCCTACCAAGGTAAAAATCAAAGGAGATATAGGATTAATGTTCTGGAACAAAGTCAGGGCAGACATCTTCATACAACCCATCTTCCACATTTTTTTAAAGTGCGTGTAAAAATGCATGAAGGAAATTTCTATAGTATCTTGAGTTTGAGGCTCTGTAAGAAATGTCAAAATTATTGCACATATTTAGGGAAATGTGTTACTATCAGAGAGGTAACAATCACTGAGTCCTTATCGATGATAGTTTGAGTTCGTCGTGAAATGTTAATGGTTTTGGAGAGTTGTTAGAAGAAATTTCGCCTAGAGTGCTTATATAACATAAGACTAAGCTAGAAATTGCTGGAAATTACTAAGCAGGTGAAATTGCAGATCTAGAGAGTGTACAGAGAACCTTTACTGCACATATAAGTTCTATCAAACACCTCAACTATTGGGAACGCTTGGAAGCACTTGACTTTTATTCGCTGGAACGCAGGCGAGAGAGATGTATCATAATCTACACTTTGAAAATCCTAGAAGGAATGGTCCCAAATCTGCACACAGAAATAACTCCCTACGTAACCAAAAGACTGGGCAGCCGGTGGAAAATACCCACAATGAAAAGTAGGGGCGCCATTGGTACACTAAGAGAAAACACCATAAGTGTCCGGGGCCCAAGACTATTCAACAGCCTCCCACCAAGCATAAGGGGAATTACCAATAGGCCCCTGGCTGCCTTCAAGAGGGAGCTGGACAGATACTTAAAGTTGATGCCGGATCAGTCGGGCTGTGGTTCGTACGTTTGACTACATGCGGCCAGCAGTAACAGCCTGGTTGATCAGGCCCTGATCCACCGGGAGGCCTGATCGTTGACCGGGCCGCTGGGGCGTTGATCCCCGGAATACCCTCTAGATAGACTCCAGGTAGACCCCTCTCATGCATAACCCCTCTCATATATAACCCCTCTCATGCATAACAGCAATAGAGCGGTATCTTGGAGATGGGTTATGCATGAGAGGGGTTAGATTCCAGCAGGACCTGCCTTCTGCAGGGTCCTGGAAACCTTCCATCTTATTTTCGACAGTATTTAAGATTCCGTTTTCAGGCTTCAGCTTCATATTATTCCAGACCATGGAGCTGAACTCTTCTCCAGGCTGAGGGACTGACCACCTTCTTCCAGACCATGGAGCTGAACTCTTCTCCAGGCTGAGGGACTGACCACCTTCTTCCAGACCATGGAGCTGAACTCTTCTCCAGGCTGAGATACTGACCACCTTCTTCCAGACCATGGAGCTGAACTCTTCTCCAGGCTGAGATACTGACCACCTTCTTCCAGACCATGGAGCTGAACTCTTCTCCAGGCTGAGGGACTGACCACCTTCTTCCAGACCATGGAGCTGAACTCTTCTCCAGGCTGAGGGACTGACATCCTTCAACTACTGATTGATGAACTGATTATATCGTCTTTACCTCGTCGCTTCTACTGCCTTCAATCCATTCTCTGTATTTGACTGAAGAAGCCTACTACTTAGGCGAAACGTTTCAACAAAAAAGATAACCAAATGTTGCACAAGTGTCTTACTCATCAACTCGTCGGGATTTTATACCATTTTCAACATAATTGCAACACTCCCACACAATTGCAACTCACCCCCACACTATTGCAACACCCTCACACTTTTGCAATACATTCCCACCCCGCTCCACACTTTATCCACACACGACCATAGCTCGCTAGTGTGTGTGTGACCCACTTAATATTTGTACAACTCATTACAATCGTGGCCGGGTGTGGACGTGTGAATGGCTCATTACTTTGTAATTTGTTCATGATTGTAACCATGTATAGAAGTGTACATGATTCATTACCTTTGTAACTTGGTCATGATTGTGACCAGATCTACCTGGAGTTCATTACCTTTGTAACTTGTTCAGCAATCAATACTTTGGGGTCCAGTCCCTGGGCCTATTATGTACCTCTGTAGTCTTTTTGACTACCGCCCACAGGATGGGTATGGGGTGCATAATAAAGATATTAAACTGAACTGACCACAATCTACCTACACACTCCCACCCACACACTCTTACACACAACCACACCCCATCCTCACACTCCTATATCCCACCTACACACTCCTACACGCCACTCATACACTCCTATACCCTGCCCACGCACACTCCCACACCCCCACCCATAAAATCCTACAATTCCGCACCCTTGCAACTTTCTCATCCATCCCATACTTTTACAACTTCCATACCTTGACAACCTGATGCAAGAACAAGAGCAGTATATCAGCACTTGAGAGAAATGAGTATTCTACTGGATTGTCATTGATCTGCGATAAGCCTTTGATGCAGTTGACCACAATACACTTCTACTCCAGCGTAATCATTACGGAGTAGAGGACACAGTTACACATTGTTCCAGTATACTACCTCTGTAAAAGACAACAACATGACAACTCGCCTAGTATCCTACCCTTAAACCTAGGTGTCTCCAAAGTAGCATTAGGCAGTGACCTGCCTAATGCCATTCAGCATCTGAAACGTATTCTCTGCTGACGACGTCACAGCCTCTTTAATGTCAGCTCCAGATCCTGTGACAATGAATACCATAGCGAATAATTAACTTAGAGCTAGCCCTAGAAAAATATATATATATATATATATATATATATATATATATATATATATATATATATATATATATATATAGGTAGTAGGTTGGTAGACAGCAACCACCCAGGGAGGTACTACCGTCCTGCCAGGTGACTGTGAAACACAAACCTGAAACTGTTTTACATGATGGTAGGATTGCTGGTGTCTTTTCTGTCTCATAAACACGCTGGATAACAGGTATATCTAGCTACTTCTACTTACACTTTAGGTCACACTACACTGGCATACACATGCATATATATACATACACACATCTAGGTTTTTCTTCTTTTCTTAATAGCTCTTGTTCCTTTTATTTTCTCTATTGTCCATGGGGAAGTGGAAAAGAATCTTTCCTCCGTAAGCCATGCGTGTCGTATGAGGCGACTAAGATGCCGGGAGCAATGGGCTAGTAACCCTTCTCCTGTACAAATCTACTAAAAACGAGAAGAAAAAACTTTATAAAATTGGGTTGTCTGAATGTGCGTGGATGTAGTGCGGATGATAAGAAAGAGATGATTGCCGATGTTATGAATGAAAAGAAGTTGGATGTCCTGGCCCTAAGCGAAACAAAGCTGAAGGGGTAGGCGAGTTTCAGTGGGGAGAAATAAATGGGATTAAGTCAGGAGTATCTGAGAGAGTTAGAGCTAAGGAAGGGGTAGCAATAATGTTGAAGGATCAGTTATGGAAGGAAAAGAGGGAATATAAATGTGTAAATTCAAGGATTATGTGGATTAAAATAAGGGTCGGATGCGAAAAGTGGGTCATAATAAGCGTGTATGCACCTGGAGAAGAGAGGAGTGTAGAGGGAGAGAGAGATTTTGGGAGATGTTAAGCGAATGTATAGGAACTTTTGAACCAAATGAGAGAGTAATTGTGGTAGGGGACCTAAATGCTAAAGTGGGAGAAACATGCAGAGAGGGTGTAGTAGGTAAGTTTGGGGTGCCAGGTGTAAATGATAATGGGAGCCCTTTGATTGAACTTTGTATAGAAAGGGGTTTAGTTATAGGTAATACATATTTTAAGAAAAAGAGGATAAATAAGTATACAAGATATGATGTAGGGCGTAATGACAGTAGTTTGTTGGACTATGTATTGATAGATAAAAGACTGTTGAGTAGACTTCAGGATGTACATGTTTATAGAGGGCTACAGATATATCAGATCACTTTTTAGTTATAGCTACAGTGGGAGTAAAAGGTAGATGGGATACAAGGAAAATAGAATCAGTAAGTAAAAGAGAGGTGAAGGTTTATAAACTAAAAGAGGAGGCAGTTAGGGTAAGATATAAACAACTATTGGAGGATAGATGGGCTAGTGAGAGTGTAGGCAATGAGGTCGAAAATGTATGGGGTAGATTTAAAAATGTAGTGTTAGAGTGTTCAAGAAGTTTGTGGTTACAGGCGAGTGGGTGCGGGAGGGAAGAGGAGCGATTGGTGGAATGATGATGTAAAGAGAGTAGTAAGGAGAAAAAGTTAGCATATGAGAGGTTTTACAAAGTAGAAGTGATGCAAGGAGGGAAGAGTATATGGAGAGAAAAGAGAGGTTAAAAGAGTGGTGAAGCAATGTAAAAAGAGAGCAGATGAGAGAGTGGGTGAGATGTTATCAGCAAATTTTGTTGAAAATAAGAAAAAGTTTTGGAATGAGATTAATAAGTTGAGGAAGCCTAGAGAACAAATGGATTTGACAGTTAAAAATAGGAGAGGAGAGTTATTAAATGGAGAGTTAGAGGTATCGGGAAGATGGAGAGAATATTTTGAGGATTTGTTAAATGTTGATGAAGACAGGAAGCTGTGATTTCGTGTGTAGGGCAAGGAGGAATAACATCTTGTAGGAGTGTGGAAGAGCCAGTTGTGGGTGTAGGGAAGTTCGTGAGGCAGTGGGTAGAATGAAAGGGGGTAAGGCAGCTGGGATTGATGGGATAAAGATAGAAATGTTAAAAGCAGGTGGGGATATAATTTTGGAGTGGTTGGTGCTATTATTTAATAAATGTATGGAAGAGGGTAAGGTACCTAGGGATTGGCAGAGAGCGTGTATTGTTCCTTTGTATAAAGGCAAAGGGGACAAAAGAGAGTGCAAAAATTATAGGGGAATAAGTCTGTTGAGTGTACCTGGTAAAGTGTATGGTAGAGTTATTATTGAAAGAATTAAGAGTAAAACAGAAAGCAGGATAGCAGATGAACAAGGGGCTTTAGGAAAGGTAGGGGTGTGTAGACCAAGTGTTTACAGTGAAACATATAGGTGAACAGTATTTGGATAAGGGTAAAGATGTTTTTGTGGCATTTATGGATTTGGAAAAGGCGTATGATAGGGTAGATAGGGGGCAATGTGGCAGATGTTGCAGGTGTATGGAATAGGAGGAAGGTTACTGAAAGCAGTGAAGAGTTTTTATGAGGATAGTGAGGCTCAGGTTAGAGTGTGTAGGAGGGAAGGGGACTATTTCCCAGTAAAAGTGGGCCTTAGACAAGGATGTGTGATGTCACCGTGGTTGTTCAATATATTTATAGATGGGGTTGTAAGAGAAGTGAATGGGAGGGTCTTGGCAAGAGGTGTTGGGCTAAAAGATAAAGAAGCAAATACAAAGTGGGAGTTGTCACAGTTGCTTTTGCTGATGACACTGTGCTTTTGGGAGATTCTGAAGAGAAGCTGCAGAGGTTGGTGGATAATTTGGTAGGGTGTGTAAAGAAGAAAATTGAAAGTGAATATAGGAAAGAGTAAGGTGATGAGGATAACAAAAGAATAGGTGACGAAAGATTGGATATCAGATTGGAGGGGGAGAGTATGGAGGAGGTGAATGTATTCAGATATTTGGGAGTGGACATGTCGGCGGATGGGTCTATGAAGGATGAGGTGAATCATAGAATTGATGAGGGAAAAGGGTGAGTGGAGCACTTCGGAGTCTGTGGAGACAAAGAACCTTGTCCATGGAAGTAAAGAGGGAATGTATGAGAGTATAGTTATACCAACGCTCTTATATGGGTGTGAAGCATGGGTGATGAATGTTGCAACGAGGAGAAGGCTGGAGGCAGTGGAGATGTCATGTCTGAGGTCAATGTGTGGTGTGAATATAATGCAGAGAATTCGGAGTTTGGAAATTAGGAGGGGGCGGGATTACCAAAACGATTGTCCAGAGAGCTGAGGAGGGTTGTTGAGGTGGTTTGGACATGTAGAGAGAATGGAACGAGACAGAGTGACTTCGAGTGTATAAATCTGTAGTGGAGGGAAGGCGGGGTAGGGGTCGGCCTAGGAAGGTTGGAGGGAGGGGTAAAGGAAGTTTTGTGCGAGGGGGTTGGATTTCCAGCAAGCATGTGTGAGCGTATTTGATAGGAGTGAATGGAGGCATATGGTTTTAATACTTGACGTGCTGTTGGAGTGTGAGCAAAGTAACATTTATGAAGGGATTCAGGAAACCGGCAGGCCGGACTTGAGTTCTGGAGATGGGAAGTACAGTGCCGGCACTCTGAAGGAGGTGTAAATGTTGCAGTTTTATAACTGTAGTGTAAAGCACCCTTCTGGCAAGACAGTGATGGAGTGAATGATGATGAAAGTTTTTCTTTTTCGGACCACCCTGCCTTGGTGGGAATCGGCCGATGTGTTAATAAAAAAAAAAAAAAAAAAAATAATATATATATATATATATATATATATATATATATATATATATATATATATATATATATATATATGTCGTGCCTAATAGGTAAAACTGGTCAATTAGCAAGAACTCATCTAAAATTGAGTCGTTTCTAAAATTTTCTCTTATACGTTTGTAGATATATATTTTTTCATTTATGTTAATGTAAAAAATTATAATTTTGCACCAAAAGAATCTTACAAAACTTACCTAACCTAATCAATTTTTCATTATTTAAATCGTTTGATACCCTCATCACCTTACTCTTATCTATGTTCACTTTCAACTTTCTACCTTTACACACTCTCCCAAACTCGTCCACTAACCTTTGCAACTTTTCTTTAGAATCTCCCATAAGCACAGTATCATCAGCCTGGAGCGCAGGCGAGAGAGATACATGATAATATACACTTGGAAAATCCTAGAGGGATTAGTACCAAACTTTCACACGAAAATCACTCCCTTTGAAAGTAAATGACTCGGCAGGAGATGCAACATCCCCCATTGAAAGCAGGGGCGCCACGAGTACGATAAGAGACAACACAATAAGTGTCCGGGGCCCAAGACTGTACAGCTGCCTCCCAGCATATATAAGGGGATTACCCTAGACCCTGGCTGTCTTCAAGAAGGCACTGGGCAGGCACCAAAGTCAGTACCTGACCAGCCGGGCTGTGGTTCGTACGTCAGTTTGCGTGCGGCCAGCAGTAACAGCCCAGTTGATCAGACTCGATCCACCACCATGCCCTGGTCTCAGACCGAGCCGCGGGGGCGTTGACCCCGAAACCCTCTCCAGGTAAACTCCAGGTATATACGAAAAAAAAAAAAAATATATATATATATATATATATATATATATATATATATATATATATATATGTCGTGCCGATTAGGTAAAACTGGTCAATTAGCAAGAACTCATCTAAAATTAAGTTCTTTCTAAAATTTTCTCTTATACGTTTAAAGATATATATTTTTCATTTATGTTAATGTAAGAATTTATAATTTTGTACCAAGAGAAACTTTGAAAACCTACCTAACCTTATTACAACAAGCGCAATTTAATTTAGCCCAATCCAACTAAATATATTTTAGATACGTTAACATTAATTTAAAAAAAACAAACACAATGAAATATATTTTTTCGTTATGTTCAGAATGATTTTGGGGAAAATTTTGCATACACAAAAATTTTTACT
>WNWK01051332.1:0-12516 GCA_009830355.1 Cherax destructor
ATCAATATATAAAAATATCAAGAATGCAGCTGATACCGACTCTATAACCGAGGCAAAATAATTAAATAAATAGACAGAAAACACGACGAAACAGCATTCACCAGACGCCAGCCAGTCCACTCATAATCCAGCCACCTAGCAGCAAGTTAGAGAACACTGTAACCACCCTGCTCGCTCGACTCTGCCCTCACCGAGCCCGCTCACCTGACGCCAAGCCAGTCATGATCCAGCCACATATCAACGAACCAGCGAGCACTGCACACACCCTGGTCTCCGATTCTGCCATCTTTCATCGCCTCACAACGCTACGCAGCTGGGTTTAGCCCTGGCTCTTCATCTCCGACTCAAGATCTTCCTCTCATCATCTATTCTTCGTCTGTCCACCCTTCACACTCGCCCTATTGAGGGCTCTTACCTGAGAGTATTACCTGACCTGACCTGATATAAAGTAGTTAGACTGTTGGGTTTAGTCCTGACTCTTTCTCTTCTACTTCAGTTCTTCCTCTCACCGGCTATTCTTCTTCTGTCCCCACTTCCCCCTCGCCCCTAGTGGGTCCTTACCTGAGAGTCTGAACTAACTAACTAATTGAAGTTATTTTTTAGTTTCATATCTTTATTATGCACCCCATACCCATGGTGTGGGCGGTAGTCAAAAAATTACAGAGGTACATAATGGGTCCAGAGACAGTACCTCAAAGTTTGATAGCTGAACAAGTTACAAAGGTAATGAACTCAGGTAGATCTGGTCACAATCATGACAAGTTACAAAGGTATTTACAGATTTTAGAGGTATATAATGGGTCCAGAGACTGGGCCCCAAAGTTTTGATAGCTGAACAAGGTACAAAGGTAATGAATCATTAAGTAAGTAAATTTACTTACGTTTATACATGGTTGCAATTATACACAAATTATAAAGCAATTAGCAATCTATTAGTCTACACCCGGCCACAACTGTAATGAGTTATTGGTGCAAATATTAATTGTTGGGACACACACACACACACACCTAGTATTCACCCTGAATAGCTCAGATATCGAGGACATAACACACGAGAGCCCCCTGGGAGCCAGTGACCATATGGTGCTGAGCTTTGAGTACATAGTAGAGCTACAGGTGGAGAGGGAAAACGGTGCTGAAAGAGACATACCAGACTATAAAAGAGGGGACTACACAGGTATGAGGAATTTCCTGCAGGAGATTCTGTGGGAAAGGGAAATGGAAGGACAGTCAGTAAATGAAATGATGGAATACGTAGCGACAAAGTGCAAGGAGGCAGAGGAACGGTTTATACCCAAAGGAAAAAGAATAAATGGGAAGACAAGAAAGAGCCCCTGGTTTACCCAAAGATGCAGGGAGGCAAAGACTCAGAGTGCCAGAGAATGGAAAAGGTACAGAAGGCAAAGAACCCAAGCAAACAAGGAGATTAGTCGAAGAGCTAGAAACGGGTATGCACAGGTACGGAGGGAGGCCCAGAAACAGTACGAAAACGACATAGCATCGAAAGTCAAGTCTGACCCGAAACTGATGTACAGCCACATCAGAAGGAAGACAACAGTAAAGGATCAGGTGATAAGGCTGAGGAGGGAAGATGGGGAACTCACAAGTAATGATCAAGAGGTATGTGAGGAGCTCAACTCGAGGTTTAGGGAAGTATTCACAGTGGAGGAAGGAAGGCAGTTGGGTAGACAGGACGGGGTGCGTCACCAACAAGGGATGTATCGAGTGCTGGAGGGAATACACACATCTGAGGGGGAGGTGAAGCAGTTACTCAGTGACCTTGATACCTCAAAGGCAATGGGTCCGGACAATATCTCACCATGGGTCCTTCGGGAAGGAGCTGAGGTTCTGAGTGTGCCACTTACCAAAATTTTCAACACATCCCTTGAAACTGGGCAGCTACCTGAGATATGGAAAAGGCCAACGTAGTCCCCATCTTTAAAAAGGAGACAGAAAAGAGGCACTAAACTACAGACCGGTGTCACTTACATGTATAGTGTGCAAAGTCTTGGAGAAAATCATCAGGAAAAGAATGGTGGAGCATCTGGAGCAGAACAGGTTAATCAACGCCAGACAGCACGGATTCAGGGAAGGCAAATCCTGTGTAACAAACCTCCTGGAGTTCTATGATAAAGTAACAGAGATAAGGCAAGAGAGAGAAGGGTGGGTTGACTGCATTTTCTTGGACTGCAGGAAGGCCTTTGACACAGTCCCTCACATGAGATTAGTAAAGAAGATGGAAGACCAAGCGTGTATAACAGGAAGGGCACTGGAATGGATCAGGGAATACCTCACAGGGAGGCAACAACGGGTCATGGTGCGTGATGAGGTATCACAGTGGGCGCCTGTGACGAGCGGTGTACCGCAGGGGTCAGTCCTAGGACCAGTGCTATTCTTGCTATATGTGAATGACATGACGGATGGGATAGACTCAGAAGTGTCCCTGTTCGCAGATGATGTGAAATTAATGAGGAGAATCACATCGGATGAAGACCAAGGAGGACTTCAAAGCGACCTGGACAAGCTTGACATCTGGTCTAGCAACTGGCTTCTCGAATTTAACCCCACCAAATGCAAAGTCATGAAGATCGGAGAAGGGCAAAGAAGACCGCTGACAGAGTACAGGCTAGGTGGACAAAGGCTACTAACCTCATCAAAGGAGAAAGACCTTGGGGTGAGTATAACAGCAAGCACGTCTCCGGAAGCACATATCAACCAGATAACCGCGGCAGCATATGGGCGACTGGCAAACCTAAGATTAGCGTTCCGTTACCTTAACAAGGAATCGTTCAGGACACTGTATACCGTATACGTCAGGCCCATACTAGAGTATGCAGCACCAGTCTGGAACCCACACCTGGTCAAGCACGTCAAGAAATTAGAGAAAGTGCAAAGGTTTGCGACAAGGCTAGTTCCACAACTCAGGGGACTGCCTTATGAAGAAAGGTGGAGGGAAATAGGACTAACAACACTGGAGGACAGAAGGGTTAGAGGAGACATGATAACGACATACAAAATACTGCGGGGAATCCACAAGGTAGATAGTGACAGGATGTTCCAGAGAGGAAACACAGAAACAAGGGGACACAACTGGAAGCTGAAGACTCAGATGAGTCAGAGGGATGTTAGGAAGCAATTCTTCAGCCATAGAGTAGTTAGGAAGTGGAATAGTTTAGCGAACGATATAGTGGAGGCGGGAACCATACATAGTTTTAAGACAAGGTATGATAGAGCTCACGGAGCAGGGAGAGCAGAGACCCAGTAGCGGACAGTGCAGAGGCGGGGCCAGGAGCTGAGTCTCGACCCCTGCAACCACAATTAGGTGAGTACAATTAGGTGAGTACACACACACAGTGGGTAGTGGGTAAAGCTCTTGCTTCACGCACGGAGGGGCCGGGTTCAATTCCCGGTGGGGCAGAAACATTTCGAAGTGTTTCCTTACATACACATACACACACACATATATACAACAGGCCTAGTGTCTAATTGACATGTGCCTAGGACAAAATGGTAACTAACACACAACAGGCCTAGTGTTTAATCGACATGTGCCTAGGACAAAATGGTAACACACACACACACACACACACACACACACACACACACACACACACACACACACACACACACACACGGGTTCTATTCCCGGCGAGGCGGAAACATTTCGAAGTGTTTCCTTACACACACACACACACGGCAGAAACATTTCGAAGTGTTTCCTTACACACACACACACATACATACATACAACAGGTGAGTACACACACAGCCTGGACAGGCTGCAAGCCTGGTCCAGTAACTGGCTCCTTGAATTTAACCCTGCCAAATGTAAAGTCATGAATATCGGGGAAGGGCAAAGAAGACCGCAGACAGAGTATAGGCTAGGTGGCCAAAGACTGCAAACCTCACTCAAAGAAAAAGATCTTGGGGTGAGTATAATACCGAGCACATCTCCTGAGGCACACATCAATCAGATAACTGCTGCAGCATACGGGCGGCTGGCAAACCTAAGAATAGCGTTCCAATACCTCACTAAGGAATCATTCAAGACTCTGTATACCATATACGTCAGGCCCATACTGGAGTATGCAGCACCAGTTTGGAACCCACACCTGGTCAAGCACGTCAATAAATTAGAGAAAGTGCAAAGGTTTGCAACAAGACTAGTCCCAGAGCTAAGGGAATTGTCCTACGAAGAAAGGTTAAGGGAAATCGGCCTGACGACACTAGAGGACAGGAGGGTTAGGGGAGACATGATAACGACATATAAAATACTGCGAGGAAAAGATAAGGTGGACAGAGACAAGATGTTCCAGAGAGGGGACACAGAAACAAGGGGTCACAATTGGAAGTTGAAGACTCCTATGAGTCAAAGGGATGTTAGGAAGTATTTCTTCAGTCATAGAGTTGTCAGGAAGTGGAATAGCTTAGAAAGCGACATAGTGGAGGCAGGAACCATACATAGTTTTAAGACTAGGTTTGATAAAGCTCATAGAGCAGGGAGAGAGAGGACCTAGTAGCAATCAGTGAAGAGTCGGGGCCAGGAGCTATGAATCGACCCCTGCAACCACAAATAGGTGAGTACACACACACACACACACACACACACACACACACACACACACACACACACACACACACACACACACACACACACACCTAAGATTAGCGTTCCGTTACCTTAACAAGGAATCGTTCAGGACACTGTATACCGTATACGTCAGGCCCATACTAGAATATGCAGCACCAGTCTGGAACCCACACCTGGTCAAGCACGTCAAGAAATTAGAGAAAGTGCAAAGGTTTGCGACAAGGCTAGTTCCACAACTCAGGGGACTGCCTTATGAAGAAAGGTTGAGGGAAATAGGACTAACAACACTGGAGGACAGAAGGGTTAGAGGAGACATGATAACGACATACAAAATACTGCGGGGAATCCACAAGGTAGATAGTGACAGGATGTTCCAGAGAGGAAACACAGAAACAAGGGGACACAACTGGAAGCTGAAGACTCAGATGAGTCAGAGGGATGTTAGGAAGCAATTCTTCAGCCATAGAGTAGTTAGGAAGTGGAATAGTTTAGCGAACGATATAGTGGAGGCGGGAACCATACATAGTTTTAAGACAAGGTATGATAGAGCTCACGGAGCAGGGAGAGCAGAGACCCAGTAGCGGACAGTGCAGAGGCGGGGCCAGGAGCTGAGTCTCGACCCCTGCAACCACAATTAGGTGAGTACAATTAGGTGAGTACACACACACACAAACACACACACTCACACACATATATATAACAGGCCTAGTGTCAAATCGACATGTGCCTAGGACAAAATGGTAACTAACTAACACAGTTAGGTGAGTACACACACACACACAGTTTTAAGACGAGGTATGATAAAGCTCATGGAGCAGGGAGAGCAGATACCCAGTAGCGGGCAGCGCAGAGGCGGGGCCAGGAGCTGAGTCTCGACCCCTGCAACCACAATTAGGTGAGTACAATTATTAGGTGAGTACACACACACACACACAGTGACAGGATGTTCCAGAGAGGGAACACAGAAACAAGGGGACACAACTGGAAGCTGAAGACTCAGATGAGTCAAAGGGATGTTAGGAAGCATTTCTTCAGCCACAGAGTAGTCAGGAAGTTGAATAGTCTAGAGAAAGATATAGTGGAGGCAGGAACCATACATAGTTTTAAGGCAAGGTATGATAAAGCTCATGGAGCAGGGAGAGCAGAGACCCAGTAGCGGACAGCGAAGAGGCGGAGCCAGGAGCTGAGTCTCGACCCCTGCAACCACAATTAGGTGAATACAATTAGGTGAGTGCACACACACACAAAGGAGCCAGGAAAATAAAGAGATTAGCCGAAGAGCCAGAAACGAATATGCACAGGTAAGAAGGGAGGCTCAGCGACAATACGAAAATGATATAGCATCAAAATTCAAGTCTGACCCGAAGCTGTTGTATAGCCACATCAGGAAGAAAACAACAGTCAAGGACCAGGTAATCAGGCTGAGGAAGGAAGGTGGGGAGTTCACAAGAAACGACCAAGAGGTATGTGAGGAACTCAACATGAGATTTAAAGAAGTATTTACAGAGAAGACAGGAAGGACTCCAGGAATTCAGAATAGGGAGGTATACCAACAAGTGCTGGATGAAATACACACAACCGAGGAGGAGGTGAAGAAGCTGTTATGTGAACTCGATACCTCAAAAGCGGTGGGACCTGACAACATTTCTCCGTGGGTCCTTAGAGAGGGAGCAGAGATGTTAAGTGTGCCACTAACAAAAATCTTCAACACATCCATTGAAACTGGGCAACTACCAGAGGTGTGGAAGATGGCAAATGTAGTCCCAATTTTTAAGAAAGGAGACAGACACGAGGCATTAAACTACAGACCTGTGTCACTGACGTGTATAGTATGCAAAGTCATGGAGAAGATCATCAGGAGGAGAGTGGTGGAGCACCTAGAAAGACACAAGCTTATAAACGACAACCAGCATGGTTTCAGGGAAGTAAAATCCTGTGTCACAAACCTACTGGAGTTTTATGACAAGGTAACAGAAGTAAGACACGAGAGAGAGGGGTGGATAGACTGCATTTTCTTGGACTGCAAGAAGGCGTTCGACACAGTTCTTCACAAGAGGTTAATGCAAAAGCTAGAGGATCAGGCACACGTAACAGCAAAGGCACTGCAATGGATCAGAGAATATCTGACAGGGAGAAATAGTAATAGTTTATTTGGACATGATACAAAGAATTACAATGGGTTATGAGATTACATGAGGTGTACATGCCAAAAGCCCCTAATATGCAGGGCATTTTGGGCAGAATTAAAATTAGCTTAAAACTAAATGGTAAGAATATTTGTAAATAGTTTACAATATGAGTATAGTTGAGTATTTAAGCTATGAAATTTGAACATAGTTTAGATATGATATTTTTGTAACAGTTTTATCTACCTGGAGTCTACCTGGAGAGAATTCCAGGGGTCAACGCCCCCGCGGCCCGGTCTGTGACCAGGCCTCCTGTTGGACCAGAGCCTGATCAACCAGGCTGTTACTGCTGGCCGCACGCAGTCCAACGTACGAACCACAGCCTGGCTGGTCAGGTACCGACTTTAGGTGCCTGTCCAGTGCCTGCTTGAAGACAGCCAGGGGTTTGTTGGTAATCCCCCTGATGTATGCTGGGAGGCAGTTGAACAATCTTGGGCCCCTGACACTTATTGTGTTGTCCCTCAACGTGCTAGTGGCACCCTCTACTTTTGTCTTCATTATAAAATTAATTAAATCAGATTAAACTAATTAAATCAATAAGTTTGTGTTGCAATAACAAATTATATGGTCATTAGATGAGTTACAAGGAGCACAAGGGTACATAAGGTCATTAGATGAGTTACAAGGAGCACAAGGGTACATCAGGTCATTAGATGAGTTACAAGGAGCACAAGGGTACATAAGGTCATTAGATGAGTTACAAGGAGCACAAGGGTACATAAGGTCATTAGATGAGTTACAAGGAGCACAAGGGTACATAAGGTCATTAGATGAGTTACAAGGAGCACAAGGGTACATAAGGTCATTAGATGAGTTACAAGGAGCACAAGGGTACATAAGGTCATTAGATGAGTTACAAGGAGCACAAGGGTACATAGGTCATTAGATGAGTCAAGGAGCAAGGGTACATAAGGTCATTAGATGAGTTACAAGGAGCACAAGGGTACATAAGGTCATTAGATGAGTTACAAGGAGCACAAGGGTACATAAGGTCATTAGATGAGTTACAAGGAGCACAAGGGTACATAAGGTCATTAGATGAGTTACAAGGAGCACAAGGGTACATAAGGTCATTAGATGAGTTACAAGGAGCACAAGGGTACATAAGGTCATTAGATGAGTTACAAGGAGCACAAGGGTACATAAGGTCATTAGATGAGTTACAAGGAGCACAAGGGTACATAAGGTCATTAGATGAGTTACAAGGAGCACAAGGGTACATAAGGTCATTAGATGAAGTACATTACAAGGAGCACAAGGGTACATAAGGTCATTAGATGAGTTACAAGGAGCACAAGGGTACATAAGGTCATTAGATGAGTTACAAGGAGCACAAGGGTACATAAGGTCATTAGATGAGTTACAAGGAGCACAAGGGTACATAAGTCATTAGATGAGTTACAAGGAGCACAAGGGTACATAAGGTCATTAGATGAGTTACAAGGAGCACAAGGGTACATAAGGTCATTAGATGAGTTACAAGGAGCACAAGGGTACATAAGGTCGATTAGATGAGTTACAAGGAGCACAAGGGTACATAAGGATACATGAGGTATAAGTTTCAACATGTGTACTAGATTATATATGATAAACTATTTTTCTTTGAACAATTAAGGGGAATTAATGGTAGGAATTTACGACGACGTTTCGGTCCGACTTGGACTATTTACAAAGTCACACTAACACACAGGACAGGTGGAAGGGGTATTTATAGACAGGCGGACAGTGGACTCTGCTTTCTCTCGTGCAAAACGGACTTTCTTCTCTGCTAAACCCTCTACTCCTGGGAACTCTCCTGTCCTCTGCCTTCCCTACATCTCTGGTCTCTCTAATCTCAACAACTCTCTCAGTTCCTTAGACATCAAACTTACCTTTCGCCAGACTAACACTCTTCGCACTAATCTAGTTCATACCTCCCCTCCCTCTATAGATTCTCCTGGTGTCTACTCTATTTCTTGCTCCTCCTGTCCTCTTCAGTACTTTGGAGAAACTGGCCGATCTCTTTCTGACAGACTTAGGGAGCACAAAAATAGTGTTAGGCCGACACTAATAATGCTCTTTTCTGTCATGTCAGAGATCACAGTTATGCTATTGATTGGTCTTCTGCTAAAACTGTCTACCCTACGTCCAACTTTCATAGTCGCCGTCTTGTTGAATCCTCCCTTATACACAACTTTCCCTGTATGAATCTTAGCCCTGGCTTTGTCTCTGTTGATGCTTTCCTCTCCCATTACATTGTTAAATGCTCCAAACTTCAGAACACCCGTGACTTAACCTGATTCCTTCCCCTTTTCTCTTCCCTCTTCTCCTCTTTCTCCTCTGGGTTTTCTTTTCTTTTGCCTTGTATTTGTCCTTCTTTATTTTATTTTAATTTTATTTTACCCTCCTCTGTGTTCTTGTCCTAACCCATGCGGGCCGCCAGCTTCTTTGCAGTGCTCCTTTCCTAGAATATGACTGACTCCACTACTACTACTACCACTACCACTACTACCTCCATTAATACCCCTCCACCACTTTCTTGTTACCTTCCCTGTCTGCCTGCCTATAAATACCCCTTCTACCTGTCCTGTGTGTTAGTGTAACTTTGTAAATGGTCCAAGTCGGACCGAAACGTCGTTGTAAGCTCCTCTCTTTTTATATGTGTGGGCTGTTATTTTTGTTGTTATTTTTGGTAGGAATTATAGTAGATAGTTTACAATAAAAGTATAGTTGAGTATTTAAGCTATGAAATTTGAACATAAGTTGAACATGACATTTTTGAAACATAATAGTTTTATCATTTTGGATCATTTATAGTTTTATATGTCTACATAATAGAATTATTAAATGAGATTAAACAAATTAAATCAATAATTTGTTTTGCAATAACAGTTTATATGGTCATTAGATGAGTTACAAGGAGCACATGGGTACATGTGGATGGATTTCTTTATATTAGGTGGTTTAGACATTATAAGATATAACGTAGCATATACATTATGAGGTATAAGTTTCAACATTTGTACTAGATTATGTTTGATAAATTATTTTTCTTGGGCAATTTTGTAGGGGTTCTGAGGCTAGGGAGTAACACAGTGAATAATGTTATTTAGAAGCAGTGTAAAGTTATTTAATAACTTTGTAGGTAATATAAAGTAGTGGGTATTTAGTTGTGGGTGAGCAGGTGATTTTTTAACCCTTTACTGCGCAAATCTAGGAAAAGGCAAAATTCGAAATGTCTTTCCTATACATGGAGAGTTTACCTGGAGAGAATTCCAGGGGTCAACGCCCCTGCGACCCGGTCTGTAACCAGGCCTCATGTTGGACCAGAGCCTGATCAACCAGGCTGTTACTGCTGGCTGCACTCAGTCCAACGTACGAACCACAGCCTGGCTGGTCAGGTACCGACTTTAGGTGCCTGTCCAGTGCCTGCTTGAAGACAGCCAGGGGTTTGTTGGTAATCCCCCTGATGTATGCTGGGAGGCAGTTGAACAATCTTGGGCCCCTGACACTTATTGTGTTGTCCCTCAACGTGCTAGTGGCACACCTGCTCTTCATTGGGGATATGTTACATCGCCTGCCAAGTCTTTTGCTTTCGTAGGTAGTGATTTTCGTGTGCAAGTTTGGTACTAATCCCTCGAGAATTTTCCATGTGTATATAATAATGTATCTCTCCCACCTGCATTCTAGAGTGTCTCAATGTAAGGAAAATGACTTTATATAAATGGATTTCTAAAAATAAGTTTTTGTTCAATTGCGAATATTCGACGCCAACAAATATGTGGGCCTGCCCGGTAAAGGGTGCCAAATTTTGAATGTTGCAAAGTTGCAACTATTAATAAAACATAAATGGAACTTGTTTCCAAACATTTTTTAAGTCTACAAAAAAAATAAAGATGAATCAAAGAGCAACATGGACACATTGCAATTGGATAAACATTGCAATTCCCATTTTAATGAATTTTGTGAGAAAGAACAATCATTCTAGATGACTATTTCCTAGAATGAAAGGCTATGAAGCCTTTTTTTTCCTCTCTTGATGCATAGATGTTTCCATTGTGTGAGCTTGAAGAACAAATTCATCATGAAGATCTTTTTCATCAGGTATTCCTCGAGTCTAATACCTTTCTTTTCATTGCGTAATTTAGGCTTTTTGGGATGGCCTATCTTCTTCCTCATTATCACTTGACACATACGCATCTGGTGGCAAGTATTCATCACCACTGTCAAGCAATTCCAGGTCAGCTGGCTCTGGTTCAGAGTCACTTTCCTAAGAAAGAGACATAGTATTTGGATTTCTGTTTGGAGGTAGCACCTTAAAACAATTTCTCATTGATCTGAAAGGACAATTAAAACGGTCTGTACACACCCAAACCACTGCCGAATTCATATATGCATTAGAAAAATTATTATAAATATTTGTTTACTGAAATTGCTAATTTGGCCTTGACGGTCGGGCATGAATATATGTGGGCTTTTTTCCTTGCACTTTTTTCAGTTGCATGGTGCAGTCATATTATGCTTCACACAGACTTTAGTTATATATCAAAATATGCCTAAACTATTCATTTATGCACCAGACACAAAAATCAGTACTTACTGACATTGCAGAGGAAAAATCTAAGAGTATATGAGTGTAACTCGAGGAAAAAACTGCTCTGGACGACGCCATGCTAGAAGTGTTTACATTTTGGTCTCTCAACCAATGGGAAGTGAGTAGACGACATTGCCACTTAGCTGGAGCGACTCACAGAAGGCTTGTGATTGGTCTGAACTAGAAAACTGGAACCCAGATGTGCAGTGGGAGTAGGATGACATGTGCAAAAACATGCATTGAGGCCTGAATAAGGCAGGCCTGCCCGATAAAGGGTTTAACAGAGTTTTGAAGTGATGTACAGACCGGGTTTCTTTGGTAATCATAGATAATAAATTCAAAATTTTTGGGCTTTGATGTGCATTGCGTTTTTGCATAGAGAGGTGGACGCGGGTTATGTTCATGTGTCCTGTTAAGATTTGTTAGGAGAATTTTGAGTTGTGGGTTAATATTTGAGTTTAGTGTTTTATGAATGTAATATGCACTGTAAAAGTATGGATGTCTTGTATGGTGAGTAAGTTCAGACTTTTGAATATAGGTGGAGTATGTTTTAGAGTGGGAATTTATCATTCGAACTGCTGCCTTTTGTTGTGTTATTAATGGTTTGAGGTGATTTATTGTTGTTGAGCCCCATGCACAGATTCCTAGGTGAGATAGGGGGAAATGAGTGAGTGATAAAGGGAAAGGAGAGCTGGTTGTGGAACATACTACCTTGTCTTGGATAGTATTCCCATGGTCTTGGAGACTTTCTTGGAAATTTGGTGTATATGGACTTAAATTTTTAGCCACTGTCAAGGTGGATTCCTAAGAATTTTCCCTCTGTGAATTTTGTGACAAGTGATCCATTTATCTTTATGTTAAGTGGAACATTTGAGCTCTTTCCAAACTGAATGAAATAGGTTTTGTCAACATTGAGGTAAGTTTAGTCATCATCCAGGTAGATATTTTCTGTAATTGCATTTACAGTGTTGGCTAGTTGTCTGGGCTTGGGTGAGAGAAGACGTATGTAGTGTCATCTGCAAATAGTATGGGTTTGAGTAGTTGAGATGCATTTGGTAGGTCGTTTATGTAAATGAGAAAGAGAGTGGGCCAATAACACTTCCTGTGGGACACCAACTGTAATTGTTTGTGTGGAGGAGTTAGCTCCATTTGTGGACACATATTGG
>WNWK01051333.1:0-12515 GCA_009830355.1 Cherax destructor
ACGGAAACTCAGCAGTAACTGTGTCTTTACGACAGAATTTTAAAGATTACGATAAACTTTCTTTGCCAAGTGGTCACAACTGGAGAAATTTAAGCGAATATGATATTAAAAAATTATCTGTGTTGGGAAGAAGACTTTATTTAAATGAGGAGATTGGTACAGTGAAAGACAGAACTTTTACAATCTTGGTTTGGAAAACCGGTCCTCAGATTGAAAAACGTTTACTCAAGGAGTATGGTAAGCTAAATAAAGACCCATTTCGAAAATGTTCTGCACAAAACTGCAAACTGACTTACGAAGATGAGGCAGCCAAGACAGCGGATGCTATTCTAATCCACCTGCATCGCACCGAGGGACCCGATACTTTCCCAAACAGGACTAAAATAAATCAGCGGTGGATCTGGTTAACGGATGAGAGTCCATATAATACTTTTATGGTAGCTAAAGTGAAGGATATGGCAAAATATAATGGCTACTTCAATTGGTCAATGAGCTATAGGATGGAGAGCGACATCCCAGTACCATATGGTCGAACAGTGGAGATGAAGCCACAAGAGGCTGCCTCATATCATTATATTGATTATTTTAAACTAAAACCAAAAACTGTAGCAATATTAGGATCAAACTGTGGGAGCCAAAATAAAAGGTGGAACTACGTGAGAGAACTGAAGAAGTACATAGTAATAGACGAATATGGAGGCTGTGGCACCTTGAAGTGCCCAGGGCACTTCACCAAGGATTGTTTACCTCTTCGTGACTACAAGTTTTATTTGTCATTTGAAAATGGCGATTGTCGTGAATATCTAACAGAGAAGGTAAGCAAATCATTTTTCTTTTTATGCAGTGTAAAGCAAATATTTTTTTAACTTGAATATGCCTTTAACTCCTTTGTATATAATTGAATGCTATGCTGTACAACGATTTAATTAAAGTCCTTTGTTACTGTACAATTATGAATGCTTGATTTTAATATCACTTATCCAAAGTTTTTCTAGCTCATTATCGGTATTTTCTACTAGTTTATCGCGTTAGTCTTTACATCTTGCATCGAAATAGTTCAAACTCTCTTAAAAGTGTAACGCTGTTAGGATAATGTCATGTTATAATTCCATTTGTATTTCAACTGCTTAATAGATAGTGGACTACACTCAGCAAACGGAGGATTGAGTATCCACTCACTTAAACAAGTAGACCTATACGGCAAATGCAGTAAGTAGATTTATGGTCTGAAATAACAATGAGAACTGAGAAAGCAACACATTAAGAATTTTGTCATAGTTTAGAATCTATATACTCGAGCTGCCAAGGCCACCATCTGCGTGTCGTTTACTCTGGTTGTGATGTTTCTGGTGACCAATGTCAAACAAGTGGTTTAGGAGCCAGCACCTTGTTTGGCATCATGTTATTTAATCCTAAGTCTGGCCCCTCAGAGAAGGTTCCTTGATGCTGGTGAGGGGCTCTTGATCTAGGGAATTGGTTCTGTGCTCCAGTTCCCTGAATTAAGCATTTTCTTGGACTGCATAAATCTGAACTTTATCCGTAGTTCTTCCATTATGTTGTGGCGCATGTCCAATGTGATCTTCTTCGTCATGATGGCCAAACACAGGATTCCGGATTTGTCTTTATTCCCTAACCCTTCAGCCTACTTTACAGAAGCCTCCTTAAAATGGCTTTATCACGAGCTTTTTTATGCTTTCTTTACCTATACAATTACTTATCTCTCACCTGTTCGGTCATGCATTCCATGCATCAGCACTGCTGGGTCCTCTGCAACCCACGTTCCCATTCTTGCGAGTCCTCTTGCTCGATATGTTTCCTTGCACCATGATGGCCTGCTTTCCCAGCTTTCTGGGGATGGACTGGACTCCATCCCGTTTGTTGTCTTTCCTCTACACTCGGTTATTCCCAGATCCCGTTTGTTTCCCTGACTTTGCTTGGCTGTAGCTTAGAGCCGTCATTCAGAACCAGGTGCCCGTTCTTATTATCCTGGGGCACAGGGTCTCCTGCTCCAGGTTGTTATGTTAATGCTTCCGAGTACGGCCTCGGCCATAAACTTAATTGATGTTCACGTACTATGCTGTCTTACCTTTCCCATGTGCACGGAGTATCCAAGGAATGGCGTGGCTTTAACAAAATGCCATTTCCTCGCCATGGTGTTCCATTTCATGGGTCGATATAGCCTTACCTGGCTCTTCCTCACACAGTTCCAGCTGGTGTAGTCTTGTTTCCTATTTTCATTCACAGATGCATGTAAGAGCCCGTTATTAGACGCTCCTGGGTTTTTTTCCTGGGCTACTTGGAGTTGATTTCAAGTGTCAACGTCCCTGAGTCCCAGACCAGGACGCCTGGTGGCTGGCCTGAACTTGATTGTTGGTGCTAGCCGCATGCAGTCCATAGTATACACCACAGCCCAGCTGACCAGGAACTGATTTGAGAAACTTGTGAAGGGTCTTCTTTAGAACTCCCAAGAGTTTAAAAGGCTGGAACTTGTTACTTTGAAATTTGTTATTTGCAAATCATCCGATTAAAAAACAATATTTCAAACGTTAGCATAGCCTAGTGATCATCAATCTTGTAAATTGACATTTAAGTAAATAAGTATTTATATAATATACATTTATGTAATGTATACAATAAAAAATATTTCTTTTAGGTTACATTCTTGTATCATTATACATTATTGTGGTCTGCAATGACTGAACTTACACAGCTGTAGTCTGCCCTGTTGTGAGGATTTCTTTAAAAGATTTGTGCGCCGAGATTCAAAAACAAGAAAAACGAGTTGTACTTTCCCATCAAACGACATACCTCGACGTCTTGGTTGACCAGTGCAAGCTAGTGTTGAAAGTATGGACTCTCATACTGCAGCTTCATCACAATGTTGCGACTGCAACAGCAACTGAATACACATCTTAGAAGCAGAGCCAGATTAAGATTTTGTAGGCTAATATCCTGTTAGTGGGATGGATTGTGAAGAACCTGCCTAGTATGGGCCAACAGGCCTGCTGCAGTGTTCCTCCTTTCTTATGTTCTTGGGCAACAGGTACTGTGAGGCTCCTGGGCTACAGGTACTGTGAGGCTCCTGGGCTACAGGTACTGTGAGGCTCCTGGGCTACAGGTACTGTGAGGCTCCTGGGCTACAGGTACTGTGAGGCTCCTGGGCTACAGGTACTGTGAGGCTCCTGGGCTACAGGTACTGTGAGGCTCCTGGGCTACAGGTACTGTGAGGCTCCTGGGCTACAGGTACTGTGAGGCTCCTGGGCTACAGGTACTGTGAGGCTCCTGGGCTACAGGTACTGTGAGGCTCCTGGGCTACAGGTACTGTGAGGCTCCTGGGCTACAGGTACTGTGAGGCTCCTGGGCTACAGGTACTGTGAGGCTCCTGGGCTACAGGTACTGTGAGGCTCCTGGGCTACAGGTACTGTGAGGCTCCTGGGCTACAGGTACTGTGAGGCTCCTGGGCTACAGGTACTGTGAGGCTCCTGGGCTACAGGTACTGTGAGGCTCCTGGGCTACAGGTACTGTGAGGCTCCTGGGCTACAGGTACTGTGAGGCTCCTGGGCTACAGGTACTGTGAGGCTCCTGGGCTACAGGTACTGTGAGGCTCCTGGGCTACAGGTACTGTGAGGCTCCTGGGCTACAGGTACTGTGAGGCTCTTGGGCTACAGGTACTGTGAGGCTCCTGGGTTACAGGTACTGTGAGGCTCCTGGGCTACAGGTACTGTGAGGCTCTTGGGCTACAGGTACTGTGAGGCTCCTGGGCTAGAGGTACTGTGAGGCTCCTGGGCTACAGGTACTGTGAGGCTCCTGGGCTACAGGTACTGTGAGGCTCCTGGGCTACAGGTACTGTGAGGCTCCCGGTGATATTTTCAAATGGAAAAACAATAATCACAGCAGTCAAGGGTTCATCATATATGTGATGTAATAATATACCATAATTATAAACTTACAGCAGGAACTGTGCACGGAGTATCCAAGGAATGGCGTGGCTCCGACAAAATGCTTCATCATAATACTAATATCTTTATTTACTACAAATACATGTACATGGTATACAGGCCTAGCTGACATCAATGACATACTACTGGGGCCCTTTATGTGCATAGAATTTTTACATAGGTTGATATGAACACGGGGTATATCAAAAAGGGATCTGTGTCTTGTGTTGTGGTCATGGGTCCTATTAAAGTTGGTGAGGAGAATTTTGAGCGGAGGGTTTATATTAGAGTGTAAAGTTTTATATATGTAGTAGGCACAAGAATAAGTATGAATGTTCTTTAAGGTGAGTAGTTTTAGGCTTTTGAATATTGGTGGAGTATGCTGTCTAGAGTGGGAATTTGTTATCATTCTGACTGCAGCCTTTTGCTGGGTTATTAATGGTCTAAGGTGATTTAATGTTGTTGATCCCCATGCACATATTCCATAGGTGAGATAAGGGTAGATTAGTGAATGATATAGTGCAAGGAGAGCTGATTGAGGCACATAGTAGCATATCTTTGATAATGTACCTACATACTGTCTTTGAGACTCATGTGTTATTGTTGGTTTTGGCAGTCCAGTGAAATCGCTCTCATTCTTGGTTCCTGTAATCAGGATATGACTACCTTGATTCCATCCACTTCTGATCAATAGTTGCTTCCTCTGTCCTTGCTTTACCTGGAGAGGGTTTCGGGGTCAACGCCCCCGCGGCTCGATCTGAGACCAGGCGTCGTGGTGGATCAGGGTGTGTGTGTGTGCTTGTGTGTGTATATGTTTGTAATGAGTTATCGGTGCAAATATTAATTGTTGGGTCTCTCTCTCTCTCTCTCTCTCTCTCTCTCTCTCTCTCTCTCTCTCTCTCTCTCTCTCTCTCTCTCTCTCTTCTCTCTCTCTCTCTGTCTCTCTCTGTCTCTCTCTCTGCTCTCTCTGTCTGTCTCTCTCTCTCTCTCTCTCTCTCTCTCTCTCTCTCTCTCTCTCTGTCTCTCTCTGTCTCTGTCTCTCTCTCTCTGTCTCTCTCTCTGTCTCTCCTATCTCTCTCTCTCTCTGTCTCTCTCTCTCTGTCTCTCTCTCTCTCTCTCCTGTCTCTCTATCTGCTCTCTCTCTGTCTCTCTGTCTCTCTCTCTGTCTGTGTGTGTCTCTTCTCTCTCTCTCTCTCTCTTTTCTCTGTCTCTGTCTCTCTCTCTCTCTCTCTCTCTCTCTCTCTCTCTCTCTCTCTGTCTCTCTCTCTTTTCTCTCTCTGTCTCTCTCTGTCTGTCTCTCTCTCTCTTCTCTTCTCTCTGTCTCTCTCTTCTCTCTCTCTCTCTGTCTCTCTCTCTCTGTCTCTCTCTCTGTCTCTCTCTCTCTGTCTCTCTCTCTTCTGTCTCTCTCTCTTCTTCTCTTCTCTCTCTTCTGTCTCCTCTTCTTCTCTCTGTCTCTTCTGTCTTCTGTCTCTCTCTCTTCTCTCTCTCTCTCTCTCTCTCTCTGTCTCTCTCTCTCTCTCTCTGTCTCTCTGTCTCTCTCTCTCTCTCTCTCTCTCTCTCTCTGTCTCTTCTCTCTCTCTCTCTCTCTCTCTCTCTCTCTCTCTCTCTCTGTCTCTCTTCTGTCTGTCTTCTCTCTCTTCTCTCTCTCTCTGTCTCTCTCGTCTCTCTCTCTTCTTCTCGTCTCTCTCTCTGTCTTTTGTCTCTCTCTCTTCTCTCTCTCTCTCTCTCTTCTCTCTTCTCTCTCTCTCTCTGCTCTCTCTTCTCTCTCTCTCTCTCTCTCTCTCTGTCTCTCTCTCTCTCTCTCACACACACACACACACACACACACACACACACACACACACACACACACACACACACACACACATACCACACACACACACAGGAGGAAGCTCAAATACCTTCAGATGTCCCCCAACCTGGACAACCTCAATGCAACCAAACAATCTAAACCAAAACACACATGCCATACCCAATACTTCCACCCACCTCATTACAAACTCCACCTTCACACCAACCACCCATAGTTCCTCATCAGGTCTCTCACTTTCCCAACCCCAACGTACCCCCCAGACTACGGTTTTAGAAAAGAAGTTGAAGGTTTGGTATACAAATGCAGATGGTATAACAAATAAATGTGAGGAGTGGCATGAAAGACTAAAGGAGACATCCCCAGACATAATAGCACTCACAAAAACGAAACTCACCAGGATGATAACAGATGCAATCTTTCTACCCGGATATCAAATCCTCAGGAAAGATAGAGGGAGCAGAGGAGAAGGAGTTGCACTGCTCATTAAGAACCGGTGGGGATTTGAGGAAGTGGAAGGAATGGATGGAATGGGCGAAAGGGACTACATAGTAGGAACAATTCAGTCTGAGGGCCATAAGGTGGTAATTGCTGTAATGTACAACACGCCACAGAACTGCAGGAGGCCAAGAGAAGAATACGACGAGAGCAACAGAGCAATGGTAGACACACTAGCTGAGGTGGTCAGAAGAGCCCACACAGGGAGAGCAAAGTTGCTAGTTATGGGTGATTTCAATCACAAAGAGATTGATTGGGAAAACCTGGAGCCCCACGGGGGTCCTGAATCATGGAGAGCCAAGATGATGGATGTGGTACTGGAAAACCTCATGCATCAACATGTTAGAGACACTACCAGAGAGGTGAGGATGATCCAGCAAGACTGGACCTAGTATTCACCTTGAGTAGTTCGGACATCGAGGATATCACGTATGAAAGGTCCCTTGGAGCTAGTGATCATTTCGTTCTGTGATTTGATTATATAGTTGAGCTACAAGTGGAGAGGGGAGCAGGAATAGGAAGGGAGAAATGAAACTACAAAAGGGGGGGACTATACAAGCATGAGGAACTTCCTACAAGACGTTCAGTGGGAGAGAGAATTGGCAGGAAAACCAGTAAAAGAAATGATGGAATATGTGACAACCAAATGCAAAGAGGTAGAGGAGAGGTTTGTCCCCAAGAAAAACAGAAGTAATGGGAAGACCAGAACGAGTCCTTGGTTCACCCAAAGGTGTAGGAAGGCAAAAACTAAGTGCACTAGAGAATGGAAAAAGTACAGAAGACAAAGGACCCAGGAAAATAAAAAGATTAGCCGAAGAGCAAGAAATGAATATGCACAGGTAAGATGGGAGGGTCAGCGACAATACGAAAATGATATAGCATCAAAAGTCAAGTCTGACCCGAAGCTGTTGTATAGCCACATCAGGAGGAAAACAACAGTCATGGACCAGGTAATCAGGCTGAGGAAGGAAGGTGGGGAGTTCACAAGAAACGACCAAGAGGTATGCGAGGAGCTCAACATGAGATTTAAAGAAGTCTTTACAGAGGAAACAAGAAGGACTCCAGGAATTCAGAATAGGGAGGTTTACCAACAAGTGCTGGATGAAATACACACAACCGAGGAGGAAGTGAAGAAGCTGCTATGTGAACTCGAACCTCAAAGCGGTGGGACCTGACAACATTTCTCCGTGGGTCCTTAGAGAAGGAGCAGAGATGTTGAGTGTGCCACTAACAAAAATCTTCAACACATCCATTGAAACTGGGCAACTACCTGAGGTGTGGAATATGGCAAATGTAGTCCCAATTTTTAAGAAAGGAGACAGACACGAGGCATTAAACTACAAACCTGTGTCACTGACGTGTATAGTATGCAAAGTCATGGAGAAGATCATCAGGAGAGTGGTGGAGCACCTAGAAAGACACAAGCTTATAAACGACAACCAGCACGGTTTCAGGGAAGGAAAATCCTGTGTCACAAACCTACTGGAGTTTTATGACAAGGTAACAGAAGTAAGACACGAGAGAGAGGGGTGGATAGACTGCATTTTCTTGGACTGCAAGAAGGCGTTCGACACAGTTTCTCACAAGAGGTTAATGCCAAAACTAGAGGGTCAGGCACACGTAACAGGAAAGGCACTGCAATGGATCAGAGAATATCTGACAGGGAGGCAACAACGAGTCATGGTACGTGACGAGGTGTCAGAGTGGGCACCTGTGACGAGTGGGGTTCCACAAGGGTCAGTCCTGGGACCGGTACTGTTTTTGGTATATATGAATGACATAACGGAAGGGATAGACTCAGAAGTGTCCCTGTTTGCAGATGATGTGAATTTGAGAAGAATTAAATCAGTCGAGGATCAGGCAGGACTACAAAGAGACATGGACAGGCTACAAGCCTGGTCCAGTAACTGCTCCTTGAATTTAACCCTGCCAAATGTAAAGTCATGAAGATCTGGGAAGGGCAAGAAGACTGCACAGAGGGATAGTCTTGGTGGCCAAAGACTGCAAACCTCCTCAAGGAAAAAGATCTTGGGGTGAATATAATACCAGCACATCTCCTGAGGCCACATTAATCAGATAACTGCTTAGCATACGGAGGCTGGCAACCTAAGAATAGCGTTCCAATACCTCACTAAGGAATCATTCAAGACTCTGTACACCATATACGTCAGGCCCAACTGGAGTATGCAGCACCAGTTTGGAACCCACACCTGGTCAAGCATGTCAAGAAACTAGAGAAAGTGCAAAGGTTTGCAACAAGACTAGTCCCAGAGCTAAGGGGATTGCCCTCGAAGAAGGTTAAGGGAAATCGGCCTGACAAACTAGAGGACAGGAGGGTTAGGGGGAGACATGATAACGACATATAAAATACTGCGAGGAATAGATAAGGTGGACAGAGACAAGATGTTCCAGAGAGGGACACAGAAACAAGGGGTCACAATTGGAAGCTGAAGACTCCTATGAGTCAAAGAGATGTTAGGAAGTATTTCTTCAGTCATAGAGTTGCGAAGTGGAATAACCTAGAAAGTGACGTAGGGAGGCAGGAACCATACATAGTTTTAAGACGAGGTTTGATAAAGCTCATGGAGCAGGGAGAGAGAGGACCTAGTAGCAATCAGTGAAGAGGCGGGGCCTGGAGCTATGAATCGACCCCTGCAACCACAAATAGGTGAGTACACACATGAGCTTATCAACGACAGCCAACACGGTTTCGAGGGACAGGAAATCCTGTCACAAACCTACTGGAGTTCTACGACAGGGTGACAGCAATAAGACAAGAGAGAGAGGGGTGGGTAGATTGTATATTCTTGGATTGTAAGAAGGCGTTTGACACAGTTCCACACAAGAGATTATTGCGAAGCTGGAGGACCAGGCAGGGGTAACAGGGAAGGCACTACAATGGATCAGGGAATACCTGTCAGGAAGACAGCAGCGAGTCATGGTACGTGGCATGTCAGATGGGCGCTGGTGAGAAGTGGGGTTCCAAGGGGTCCCTAGGACCGGTGCTGTTTCTGGTATTTGTGAACGCATGACGGAAGGAAAGACTCGAAATGTCCCTGTTTGCAGATGATGTGAAGTTGATGAGAAGAATTCAATCGGACGAGGACCAGGCAGAAAAAAGGGATCTGGACAGGCTGCAAGCCTGGCCCAGCAATTGGCCCTGGAGTTCAACCCCACCAATCAAAGTCATGAAGATTGGGGAAGGGGAAAGAAGACCGCAGACGGAGTACAGTCTAGGGGCCGAGACTACAAACCCAATCAAGGAAAAAGATCTTGGGGTGGTTAACACCAGGCACATCTCCGGGAGGCACACATCAACCAAATAACTGCTGCAGTATGGGCACCTAGCAAACCTAAGAACAGCATTTTGACATTTTAAAGAATCGTTCAGGACCCTGCACTGTGTACGTTGGATACTGGGTATGGCTCCAGTTTGGAACCCACACATAGCCAAGCACATGAAGAAGCTAAGAAAGTGCAAAGGTTTGCAACAAGACTAGTCCCGAGCTAAGGGGATGTCCTACGGGAGGGGTTTAAAGGGGAAATCAACCTGCGCACTGGGGGACAGGAGAGAAGGGGGAAATAACAACATATAAATACTGAGAGGAATTGACAAGATGGACAAAGACAGAATGTTCCAGAGATGGGACACAGCAACAAGGGGCACAGTTGGGGTTGAAGACTCAGATGAATCACAGAGATGTTAGGAATATTTCTTCAGTCACAGAGTGGTCGGGTTGGAATAGTTTGGGAAGCGATGTAGTGGAGGCAGGTTCCATACATAGCAAGAAGAGGTATGATAAAGCTCATGGGCAGGGAGGTGACCCAGGCGGCCAGTGAAGAGGCGGGGCCAGGAGCTATGAATCGCCCCTGGAACCACAACTAGGTGAGTACAACTAGGTGGGTGAGTACACACACACACAAAGGGCGGGGCCGGGAGCTGTGGCTCGCCCCCAACCACAACTAGGTGAGTACACACACACACACACACACACACAACGGGTCATGGTGCGTGAAGGTATCACAGTGGGCGCTGTGACGAGCGGTGTACCGCAGGGGTCAGTCCTAGGACCAGTGTTATTCTTGGAAGAAATGACATGACGTACAGGATAGACTCAGAAGTGTTCTGTTGCAGATGATGGAAATTAATGATGAGAATCACATCAGAAGAGGACCAAGCAGGACTTCAAACAGACCTGGACAACGACTCTTGTCTAGCAACTGGCCTCGATTCAATCCCCCCAAATGCAAAGTCATGAAGATCGGAGGGGCAAAGAAGACCCTGCAGGTCACTGGCGGACAAAGGCAAAACCTCGGCAAAGGAGAAAGACCTTGGGGTGAGTATAACGCCAAACACGTCTCCCGGAGGCACACATCAACCAGATATCTGGGGCAGCATATGGGCGACTGGCAACCCAAGATTAGCATTCCGTTACCTTAACAAGGAATCATTCCCTGCACCGTGACGTCAGGGCCATACTGAATATCAGCACCAGTCTGGAACCCACACCTGGTCAAGCACGTAAAGAAACAGAGAAAGTGCAAAGGTTTGCGACAAGGTTAGTTCCACAACTCAGGGGTCTGTCCTATGAAGAAAGGTTGAGGGAAATAGACTAACAACACTGGAGGAAAGAAGGGTCAGAGGAGACATGATAACATATACAAAATACTGCGGGGAAACGAAAGGTAGACAGTGACAGGATGTTCCCGAGGGGAACACAGAAACAAGGGGACACAACTGGAAGCTGAAGACTAGATGAGTCAAAGGGATGTTAGAATTTCTTCAGCCCAGAGTAGTAAGGAAGTGGAATAGTCTGGGAAAAATATAGTGGAGGCAGGAACCATACATAGTTTTAAGACAAGGTATGATAAAGCTCATGGAGCAGGGGAGCAGGCCCAGTAGCGGGCAGTGAAGAGGCGGGCCAGGAGCTGAGTCTCGACCCCTGCAACCACAATTAGGTGAGTACAATCAGGGTACCGGAATGTATACCTAGGCGGGACAGAACGCAGGAAGAAAGGGGGGGCAAGGGAAGATAAGAAGGCGAAGCGAGGAGAGAGAGGAGACAGCGAGATAAGACACCAAGCCCAAGCAGGAAAAACACACACACTGGAAGTACCCGGCGGGCCTCAAATCACAAAACCCCCAAACCCTTTCCCCACACACTCTCAGTCCCCACCCCAGCAACTCAAAACCCACCATCACAGCCCCCCCACCCCCACCCAAAACCCACCCCACCAACCTATACCCCAACCATAAATCCCCCACTCATGCCAACCCCCTTGGGACCCTGCCCCACCCCCAACCCACCAAGATCTCCCCAGGGCCACAGTATTGAAACAAGGTTGAAGGTTTGGTACACAAACGGATGGAATTACGAATAAGTATGAAGAGTGGAAGAAAGAATATTGAGGTGTCCCCAGAACATAGCTGTCCAAAACTAAACTAAATGAGACAGTAACAGATGCAATCTTCCCACAGGGATTAATCCTGGGAAAGAAGAAGGAGCAGGGGGAGGAGGGGTCGACTGCTTGTAAGGAACCGTTGGGGATTCGAGGAAATGGAAGGAATGGAGGTGGGGTGAGAAAGGGACCCATAGCAGGTACCATCCACTCTGGGGAGCACAAGATAGTCATTGCAGTGATGTATAACCCACCCAGAACTGCAGGAGGCCAGGTGAGGAATAGGGAACCGGCGATGGTGAACACTCTGGCGGAGGTGGCAAGAAAAGTGCACATGAGCAAAGGGGGGGCTACTGGTGGGGGGTTTCAAAAAGGGAGATCACTGGGAGAACCAAAAACCACGGGGGGTCCCGAAAAAAGGGGGCCCAAGATGATGGACATGGTCTGGAAAAACCCGATGCACCAACATGTCAGGGACACGACCAGAGTGGAGGGAAGATGAACCAGCAAGACTGGACCTTGTATTCACCTGAAAAGCTCAGATATTGAAGACATAAACACGAGGCCCCTGGGAGCCAGTGACCATATGGTGCTGAGCTTTGAGACATTGAGGCTACAGGTGGAAGGGCGGGGCCAAAAAGACAAACCAGACTTTAAAAAAGGAAACCACAGGGCAGGAATTTTCCCGCAGGAGGGTTTAGTGGGAAAAGGGGAAAAGGAAGGAAGAAATAAATGAAATGATGGGAAAACGAGGGCTATAAGGGGCAGGGCGGTTTTAAAAGGAAAAAATTAAACGGAAGGCCAGAAAGAGCCCTGGTTTCCCAAAGGTGCAGGGAGGCAAAAGACTCAGGGTCAAGAAGGAAAAAAAG
>WNWK01051334.1:0-12515 GCA_009830355.1 Cherax destructor
CCCACGACAGGGAGCCGGAGCCGGGTCGCCATCTGGAATAGACCCGGGCCGGGAGAATTCCCGGCGAATCAACACCTCCTCCTCCTTTATGCCTCTACTATGTACTACTGTTTTAATATCTTGCTTTCATATTTCTGGCACATATGCCATGTTTGTTGCCATTTCATTCTAGCTAGAGTGGTTCCCTTGAATGGATCTTCATGGATTTCATGCTTATTTCTGTAACATTGCAAGCTTCTGATGTGTTGATTGCAACACGAAGGCCTAGAGCTATCATTCGACTAACCCCATGGTTGTTTTATATATATATATATATATATATATATATATATATATATATATATATATATATATATATATATATATATATATATATATATATATATATATATATATAGGATGGGGTCCACCTCTGGTGTAAATTGTGGGTCCCATAGCCTCGGAAAAGTGGATAAAAGGCTTCAAGGAAGAATATTTAGATTTCTTTCTGAAGCCATTTGAATATTCCACTTCCCTACCATCCATCTTTGAATATGTATAATATGTATAATATGTATATATATATATATATATATATATATATATATATATATATATATATATATATATATATATATATATATATATATATATATATATATACATATTATACATATTATACATATTCAAAAGATGGGATGGTAGGAAGTGGAATATTCAAATGGCTTCAGAAAGAAATCTAAATGTCTTCCTTGAAGCTTATCCACTTCTCCAGCTATGGGACCCAATGCCAGAGGTGGACCCATCCTATATATATATATATATAAAAGGAATACCTTCTAGATGATCTTACACAGGTGATGACACGGGGACGGGAAATGGGTCTCATCCTGAATCCATCCAAACGTGAAATCATCTCAGTCAATCAACAAGTGATAGATGCAGTGATATCAAAACTACCAGGAGCATCAGTCATTGCCCCTACTAATAGTGTCTTGCTTGGAGCACCTCTGGGAAGCGATGCTATTGACACAATTCTCAGGAAGAAATTGGAAGAATTGAGGAGAATGGATCAACGAATATGCAATCTTGACACCCATGATGCCTTGTACCTCCTCACAAAATGCTTGAATCTGTCCAGGTTGACATATTTCCTAAGATGTCCTCCTTCATATGATAACCCTATACTGCACGAATATGACAGTATCCTGAGGCAGATCTTTACTAAAGTACTTAACCTTACTCTAGAAGATGGGCAGTGGGACCAAGCTACACTCCCAGTCAGACTAGGAGGCATTGGTGTCCGCAAGTCATCACAGATTGCGCTACCTGCTTTTCTGTCCTCATGCTTTGCATCCAGAGGGCTTGTAGCAGCGATTCTCCCTGATCATCTTAGGGACAAGATTGGAGTCCAGGACCAAAAGTTCAATGACAGAGCCATGATCTGGGAAAATCTAACTGGCTCTGAAACTAGACCTGCTCCCCCCAACAACTACAAACACTCGCACTGGGATGGCCCAATAGTGGAGAATATAGCCTCAACAATGCTTCAGAGTGTCAGGGAACGATAGAGCCTGCCTCCTGGCAGTGAGAGCTCCTCATGCAGGGGACTTTCTGTTGGCTGTTCCCAAATCCATCCTTGGCACACCCCTCGACCCACAGACCATCCGCATTGGTGTTGCCCTTCGACTTGCCGCCCCTATTCTCGCCGAACACAGGTGTATTTGTGGCAGTGAAGCAGCAGACCGATTCGGGTACCATGGTCTTGTGTGTCGTAAATCCGAGGGAAAGATTGCAAGACATGAGGAGGTTAATAACATCAAGAGGAGCCTCACAACAGCCGGATGCCCACCAGTAAGGGAGCCACCCCAACTTTGCAGATCTGATGGCAGCCAGAAGCGTCCAGATGGTATCACCCTTCAAGTCTGGACAGACGGCAAGCAGGTGTGGACTACACATGTGCATCAACCTTGGCTGATACCTATCTCCAATACACCAGGGAGGAAGGAGGGGCAGCTGCCAGCTTCAGGGAGTTCCAAAAGTCTAGAAAATATGGAGAACTTGCCCATCATTATATGTTTGTTCCCATAGGCTCGGAGACCCTTGGCTCATGGAGAAAGAGTGCATCTAAGTTCCTCAAGGAGCTGGGCAAGACTCATCAGGGTAACTAGGGATCCCAGGGCAGCTAGTTTTCTGTTCCAGCGACTCGGTGCTGCTGTTCAGCGCTGCTGTATGTTGGACACACGCCACAGCTCTGAGGAGCTGGATGAGATTTTCGCATTATGATCAGTGACAAACACGTAACATGTACTAGACATGTATCTCTCACACCTCGTGTACTGTATATGCCATCTTTATATCAACAATGTATCTCTTAAATCTTCAGTACCATATTATGTAATAAAATATACCTATTGGTAAAAAAATGAAAAGATGGGGTGGTAGGGAAGTGGAATATTCAAATGGCTTCAGGAAGAAATCCAAATATTCTTCCTTGAAGCCTTTACCTCTCTCTCTCTCTCTCTCTCTCTCTCTCTCTCTCTCTCTCTCTCTCTCCTCTCTCTCTCTCTCTCTCTCTCTCTCTCTCTCTCTCTCTCTCTCTCTCTCTCTCTCTCTCTCTCTCTCTCTCTCTCTCTCTCTCTCTCTCTCTCTCTCTCTCTCTCTCTCTCTCTCTCTCTCTCTCTCTCTCTCTCTCTCTCTCTCTCTCTCTCTCTCTCTCTCTCTCTCTCTCTCTCTCTCTCTCTCTCTCTCTCTCTCTCTCTCTCTTACCAAACTGCGGCAGGCCAGGACTCGAACCTACGAACATTGTACTGCCTCAAGAGACAACACAACATACGCGTCACCTTTACCTCTGAGCCAGCGATCCTTCAATGGTCACGCATGCAGCAGAGCTACATGTTTTCTCGTGATCCGAGATAAGATAAGATAAGATTTCTTCGGATTTTTAACCCCGGAGGGTTAGCCACCCAGGATAACCCAAAAAAAGTCAGTGCGTCATCGAGGACTGTCTGTCTTATTTCCATTGGGGTCCTTAATCTTGTACCCCAGGATGCGACCCACACCAGTCGACTAACTCCCAGGTACCTATTTGCTGCTAGGTGAACATGACGACAGGTGTAAGGAAACACGTCGAAATGTTTCCACCCGCCGGGAATCGAACCCGGGCCCTCCGTGTGTGAAGCGAGAGCTCCAGCCACCAGACCACCGGGCCACAAAAGTTGTATCTCCAGGATTAATTTCAGCCTCCTCCTGTTTGAATACCCGCCTCAACAAGCAGTCTATATAGCAAAGAAATCACGAAACAAGTGATTTTAAATCATTTACCAAACTGCGCCACACCTAGACGTTCCTCTAGTACTGCATTCACGTTTGTAGTAGCTCATATTTAAAACCAATTGAAGATAGATAAATTAGACACATATGCAACACTTGGGTATCTTTATTGAGGAAACGTTTCCCACACAGTGGCTTCATCAGCCAAAACTGATGAAGCCACTGTTGGCAAACTTTCCTCAATAAAGATACCCAAGTGTTGCATATGTGTCTAATTTATCAACTTGTCGGTTCTCTGAACCATTCATCTACAATTGAAAATTTTATGCACATGTTTGTGCTCTTTTCAGTGACTGAATTACCTGCACCATTAATGATTCCATATTTGTGTTTTGTTTTTAGATGTATTAGTGAAAATATCAATGCGCAATGGTTGTTTCTGTCACTCCAGCAATTATTACATTATGCAAGTGTCGTGTAAGGACCTGCAGAGTTAATCCATTAATTCAGTCTACTGTCACGCTGCATAAAGGCTTAAAATTATGATAATTTCTTTATCAATCATCAGGGGATAATTAATCCATGAAGTGGACACCATTAGAGCCTCCATGCACCAGTGGAAGCCTTATTTGTTTCATTCTCAGTTACGATACCTGTAAAAATTAACCAGAAAAAAAGGAAGATATGTCGCCCTCCATGGATAATGGACTTACAAGGGAGCCATCAATAGATGCTTGCCTCTGTCACTCTTCCATACCCATGGATCAGTGCTAACTTCCGTGGATCAGTGCTAACTTCCATTGTTCAGTGCTAACTTCCATGGATCAGTGCTATCTTTCATGGATCAAAGCTAACTTCCATGGATCAGTGCTAACTTCCATGGATCAGTGCTAACTTCCATGGATCAGTGCTAACTTCCGTGGATCAGTGCTAACTTCCGTGGATCAGTGCTAACTTCCATTGTTCAGTGCTAACTTCCATGGATCAGTGCTAACTTCCGTGGATCAGTGCTAACTTCCATGGATCAGTGCTAACTTCCGTGGATCAGTGCTAACTTCCATGGATCAGTGCTAACTTCCATAGATCAGTGCTATCTTCCATGGATCAGTGCTAACTTCCATGGATCAGTGCTAACTTCCATGGATCAGTGCTATCTTCCATGGATCAGTGCTAACTTCCATGGATCAGTGCTAACTTCCATGGATCAGTGCTAACTTCCATGGATCAGTGCTAACTTCCATGGATCAGTGCTAACTTCCATGGATCAGTGCTAACTTCCATGGATCAGTGCTAACTTCCTGGCTAAACTTTTACTAGCATGGTGAATCACAATGAAAAACAACAACTGTATCAGTCTTACCTATAGTTATTAAGTTTACGTTTGGCACCTCGATAGGCATTTGAGTAGTAACAGAATACTGAGATAGGTCCCGCGTCAAGGTGTTACTTGCTTCTTATTATTACTGTTTGAGGTCTAAGTATTGTATGTTGTTTGTAATGCAGTTTGAACTTAAAAGAAAATTCCAAATTTCAATCTACATTTTTGTGAAAGTAATCTAAATATGTGCATTCACGAGTATTCAGTATGGTAGTCAGTCATAAACAAAAGTTAGTAGTCAATAAAACTTAAGCTATGAGTGTCATTCGTTGCCTGACAGTCTTAATGACTTTCTTAAGTAAAACAATGATGCAGTGGACCTTGGTGAGATAATTTATTTTGTAATTCAAAAGTTAATTTTTATATATACCTCATCTAGCCTTAGCATTGTTCCACAGCTCCACCAGCATCACAAGTCACCTGTCATGACGCCGCCACCGCTTACACTCTGACTGTCACCTGGAGTGAACCTGACACACGCTGTGTAGTTAGTGACTACATGGTAAACTACACAGGAGTTGTCCTGTGGTCGAACAACTACACAGAAAACACCATAATAGCTCACGCTACCTATGTTGACCTGACTGACTTAACACCTTGGACAAATTACACCGTATGTGTTGCTGGAGTGGTTGATGACTTTACTGGTGGATGGAACTGCTGCTGCTCTACCACCATGCAGGCAGGTGAGTTAATGGTGACATTATCACCACTGCTTACAATACAGGTGAGGTACTGGTGATATTATCACCACTGTTTACAAGACAGGTGAGGTACTGGTGACATTATCGCCACTGCTTACAAGACAGGTGAGTTAATGGTGATATTATCACCACTGCTTACAAGACAGGTGAGGTACTTTTTTTTATATTTTATTTTAATCATTACAGATAAATATACGTAGGTCAATACATATATAACAATAGAACAGACATATATTGAAATACCATTATCAATACCTTGGTTTCAGTCCACAACATGACACAAGACTATATTGCGCTTCTCGGGTGACATACCCGATCTTCTTAAGCCACTCAAGCCCCATATGTCCTCTCTACCATCACCCTAATTGCACCAAAAAAAAAATTATTTTAATCTGATCAATCCTACCCCCTCCTATTAAGCACAGATCTGACCCCAGGCGACCACCCAGCCAGAAGGGAAAACCACACACTTCACCACCCACCTTAGTATGTTCAACCTAACACCCATACCCCCTAATAAACAACGGAAGTGATGACTTGAATCCGCCCCCTCCCCCTCTAACCTAACCCCCCTCCCACATCACCCTCAGCTATCTACCCCACCTTCCCTACCCCTACAGCCCCCTTAAACTCCCAATTGTCATGTCCCTATATTCCTTCACAAAAGATGTCTCCCAATCCCTACCATACACCTCCCTATTCCTACACTTAGTCCTATACATACCTGCACCCAGAGCACTGACCCGACGATACCACGCATTCCCAAACTGCCCACAGAAATGAATATAAAATCTAAAATCAAATACGAAATCCCCCGACGTATATCTGACTCCACACAACCCAAATCTAAACACAAAGCTCTTAAGGAAGACACTCTCCCTCCTCCTACTAATCTCAAAACCTTCCCCAACCAATCCCTCACAGCACTCAAACCCTTGCAAAAGTACACTACATGATATGCTGTTTCCAAGCCACCACATGTGGCACACCGCCCATCCCCCACCAACCCCATCACATGTAACTGTTCCCTGGATGCCAAAATGCCCTGAAAAAAGCGATAACCCGTCTCCCTTACCTTTGGGTGCACCCTTAATTTCCCGAACCATTTCCAAATGAACTTCCAATTATACAAAGGCCAAGCCTCATAACCCTGCACCTCCCTACCACCCATACCTAACCTATCCAACCTTCGTACTTTACACCTATGTGGATCTGCATTATTAACTTTTTGGGTCACCCTGCCTCGGTGGGAGACGGCCGACTTGTTGAAAAAAAAAAAAAATTCTAGGACATAATTTGAAGACAGTAGAACTATATACAAAAGATGAGGTAATCAGTCCCTCACTGCCTCATTGCCTCACAATGCAAAACATCCCCTCCAACCCACCACCTTCTTACCTCTCTCATAACTAAGCCCACCCGCTTCCCTTGTTCCCCTCTCCTCAACAGTTATTCATTCCGGACAAACACGCTTTTTAGCCTATTCCGTAAAGGCACCAATCCTACACCACCCCAACTAACCCCTAATTCTACTATCTCTCTACGCAACCAATGTCTTCCCTGTCCCCACTCAAAATCCAACACCCTTTTCAACAAACGCGTCTCATCTACCTCTAATAACGGATACACCACAGCCCTGAACCATAACTTAGGATATACCAAGGTATTAACAACCACTGCTCTCTGTAATAAAGTGACCTCCCCCACCCCCAACCATTCATTCTGGCTAACGCCCTATCCACTACAACCTGCGAGTTTACCCTACGTGCCTCCACCGAATCTGCACAAAAAGTAATGCCACAAATTGTTATGTTATTAACGCAACTCCAACCCTCTCTCACGCCCAACGTCCCACCCACCCATTCCCCTACCTCCAACAATTTCGATTTTCCCTTATTAACCTTCATCCCTGTTGCTTCCCCAAAATATTCCACTAATCTATTCACCCTCTCCAACTGCCCCTCCTCTGTTACCAAAATCGTTGTGTCATCTACATACCCCAAGATGCAATCTACCTCCCCCACCCTCCCTACCCTATTCCTTAACTATTCCTGTCGATCCGACAGGAGTAAGGGATCACTGTCTAAGAATGCATTTAAATCCTCCAAAATGCCCGACTCCACCTGACACACCTTCTCCTCTGAACACACCGTAGCCTCCTGTGCTCCTTCCATATCCACCTGCAAATGCTGCTCCCTGACTTCTCTCTCCTCCTCTCGATCAACCTCTTCACTCCAAGCACGTCACACCATGCCCTCCTGCGCACCTATAACCACGTCACCATCATCTCCAACGTTCTGCGTCCCATCCTGCTCCTCCGCACGTCGCTGCATACTCTGCTTCTGTCTGTCCCCTGATCTGCTGCTCACACAGTCCACAGCCACATGTCCCAGTCCACCACACAACTGACACGTCCGGACCTGACCCACGTATGTAACGTATACCTGTGATCGGAAATCCTGCATTAGGATATATGAGGGAATGGGTGAATGCAATGACATCTTTACAGAATATGTTCCTTCGAGCATGCCGGTATATAACCCAGACGTCCATCTGCCAATCGTGACTGCGTTCACCACCCCGTACTTCTGCAACTCTTGCCTGATGTCGCATTCTCCCACCTCAAATGGGACATTTCTCAATTTAATCCATTTAAACAGTGCGGAGACATCCCGGACACATACCTCCAATCCTTGCCTCACCTGTAGTCGTTGATCTTGAAACTTATCAACCACACGCTGATACGCCGATGAATATGCAAATTTGATGAACAGTCGTTTCGCCCCATTTAAGGCAATCCCGTAGACTTCAGAGTGCTCCACCCCCAAAGTATCTCGTATTATAGCTGGTAAGACGATATCTGCATTTGATGAATAGACCGCCCCCTGAAGAATCTCAACCCCGATCGTATTGACGCGACGTCTGTACCCATCCGGCATGGCCAAACGACTGAGGTACTGGTGACATTATCACCACTGCTTACAAGACAGGTGAGGTACTGGTGACATTATCACCACTGCTTACAAGACAGGTGAGGTACTGGTGACATTATCACCACTGCTTACAAGACAGGTGAGGTACTGGTGACATTATCACCACTGCATTGTAGGCAGTCTAGTTAATGGTGACATAAACACCACAGCCGTGGAGGCAGGCGACATTCTGGCGACATGTTTCACGTGCATTTAACAGTAACACTGGACATCAATTTTATATCCATATGTCTGAAGGCATTTTAGAATTATGTCAGTCTAGCACACAGATCTCACAAGATTTTATACTAAACTTCTGGGGACAATAATTTTTCCATCATAACTAAGGATCCATCTCTGTGTCTGACACTGTCAGTATTTATTACACAATCCGTAACTTCATTATAACCTATTACAACAATTTCCCCATTCCTATTATATAACATCATTCATCTGTTGCATAATTTTCCTAATTAAAGTCTTCTTGAAGGGATTTGCAATGAAATATCTTTGTTATTTTATGCAATATTTGCAACCATCGTATAGTTTATTTACTTCTACCAAGTCATTTGTAAAAATTACTTTGGAAATTTTTAATAAAAAAAATTTGGTCAAATTCAATACAACCTCCCATCTGGTGTCCCTGCCCGGCTGGCCAGTACCTGACTAGCCGGGCTGTGGTTCCTACGTCAGTTTACGTGTGGCCAGAAGTAACAGCCTGGTTGATCAAGCCCTAATCCACCGCGAGGCTTGGTTATGGACCGGGTAGTATATTTGTTGTACACTGGTAGCCAGAATTTCTCTTGTCTCAGATGTTCTATGAGTAAACAAGTGGTTCATCCTGTTGTTTTCTTGAATTATTTAGCTAGTACCTCATAAGTGGTGGATTAGTGAGTACCTCATAAGTGGTGGATTAGTGAGTACCTCATAAGTGGTGGATTAGTGAGTACCTCAGAAGTGGTGGATTAGTGAGTACCTCAGAAGTGGTGGGTTAGTGAGTACCTCAGAAGTGGTGGGTTAGTGAGTACCTCCTAAGTGGTGGATTAGTGAGTACCTCAGAAGTGGTGGATTAGTGAGTACCTCAAAAGTGGTGGGTTAGTGAGTACCTCAGAAGTGGTGGGTTAGTGAGTACCTCATAAGTGGTGGATTAGTAAGTACCTCATAAGTGGTGGATTAGTGAGTACCTCAGAAGTGGTGGATTAGTGAGTACCTCAGAAGTGGTGGGTTAGTGAGTACCTCATAAGTGGTGGATTAGTGAGTACCTCCTAAGTGGTGGATTAGTGAGTACCTCAGAAGTGGTGGATTAGTGAGTACCTCAAAAGTGGTGGGTTAGTGAGTACCTCAGAAGTGGTGGGTTAGTGAGTACCTCAAAAGTGGTGGGTTAGTGAGTACCTCATAAGTGATGGATTAGTGAGTACCTCAGAAGTGGTGGATTAGTGAGTACCTCAAAAGTGGTGGGTTAGTGAGTACCTCAGAAGTGGTGAATTAGTGAGTACCTCAGAAGTGGTGGGTTAGTGAGTACCTCAGAAGTGGTGGATTAGTGAGTACCTCAGAAGTGGTGGGTTAGTGAGTACCACAAAAGTGGTGGGTTAGTGAGTACCTCAAAAGTGGTGGGTTAGTGAGTACCTCACCTCACTAATGGTGAGTACCTCACTCATAAATGGTTAGCTAGTCAGGAATGAGGTAATTATTGATATCTTCCTTCAGACACTAAGAGTTTGTAGGAAATATATACTGAAAGCTGAACAAGACTTCATAGAGAACTTGCATCAACATTAAATTACCAGTAAACAAGGTATACTCAACACAGAACGCCTTTATCAGTACGACGTTACGAGTCTCCCTGCGTCACCCTTGTACCAAGATGAGTTATTCTAACAGGATCTAGATTTACCATACAGTGGGACGGTTAATGACTCCTCCAAGCTTGCTCTTGCAGTGGCCGTCAGGGGCGGCCTTCATGTCAAGATCGACACCATCCTGACACTCCAAGAAGCCTTCATTTTTGTGTGTGATGACGATGTCGAGGCGGAGAAGCTACTCACCTCTTCTGCCATGTCCACCCTCTCTGACCGTGACTTCAAAGTCACTTCCTCTCCAGCCTTATGGGTCAAGAGGACTGTCTTCCCGAAGAGGCTCGACAAACTGATTACCTCGCAACCTGTTGTTGACCTAAAGACCTCCATTAAAGAACAAAATCCCTGGGCTACAGTTAAAAGCATAACCAAGATTCCTACAGCCTCATACACGTTAAAAATAACTTTCACGGATGTGACAATGGCTGCCCAAGCTATGGCTAAAGGTCTGGCCATCTACTATTACTTTATCAACTCCAATCACATTGAAGATGAACGATATCACCATATCACTCAATGCTGGAGTTGCTTCTTTTACCTTCACTCCACTAAAGACTGCTCCACTAAAGACTGCCCCACTAAAGACTGCCCCACTAAAGACTGCTCCACTAAAGACTGCCCCACTAAAGACTGCCCCACTAAAGACTGCCCCACTAAAGACTGCCCCACTAAAGACTGCCCCACTAAAGACTGCCCCACTAAAGACTGCCCCACTAAAGACTGCCCCACTAAAGACTGCTCCACTAAAGACTGCCCCACTAAAGACTGCTCCACTAAAGACTGCCCCACTAAAGACTGCTCCACTAAAGACTGCCCCACTAAAGACTGCCCCACTAAAGACTGCCCCACTAAAGACTGCCCCACTAAAGACTGCCCCACTAAAGACTGCCCCACTAAAGACTGCCCCACTAAAGACTGCTCCACTAAAGACTGCTCCACTAAAGACTGCCCCACTAAAGACTGCCCCACTAAAGACTGCTCCACTAAAGACTGCCCCACTAAAGACTGCCCCACTAAAGACTGCCCCACTAAAGACTGCTCCACTAAAGACTGCCCCACTAAAGACTGCCCACTAAAGACTGCCCCACTAAAGACTGCCCCACTAAAGACTGCTCCACTAAAGACTGCCCCACTAAAGACTGCCCCACTAAAGACTGCCCCACTAAAGACTGCTCCACTAAAGACTGCCCACTAAGACTGCCCCACTAAAGACTGCCCCACTAAAGACTGCCCACTAAAGACTGCCCCACTAAAGACTGCCCCACTAAAGACTGCCCCACTAAAGACTGCCCCACTAAAGACTGCCCCACTAAAGACTGCCCCACTAAAGACTGCCCCACTAAAGACTGCCCCACTAAAGACAGCCCCACTAAAGACTGCCCCACTAAAGACTGCCCCACTAAAGACTGCCCCACTAAAGACTGCCCCACTAAAGACAAAAAGTTGTGCACTGCCTCTGGGTCTGAGGGCCACGACTCCAAGTCATGCACTTTTACTGCTACACCTAAGTGTTTAAATTGCAAAAATAACCACCATACTCTCGCTGCAATATGCCCCACACGACGCGAAATTCTGAAGAAAAAAAACAGGAAGCAGAACAGAAGAAGTCACCTTCCAAGTCGCCAACTTATGCTGCCATCACCAAACTCCAGGAAGACACTACTAAACTTCTTTAAAAATACCCAACACTAAACCTCCTCCCCCCCCCCCCCACCACCACCACCACCACCACTCCACCAGTTTGTGAACCAACAAAAGTTCATTCTGTATGCTGTATGCACACGTGAATAATAAAGGTGGGCCCGGCTCTTTTAAACCGTTTTAACAGGATCTTTCGAATGAAAATCATGCCTAATTTCCCCCTTTCCCCGACTCTCCACCATCTGCCGACATCATCAAGCTCACCAAAGATTTAGTCCCAAAATACCGCTTTTAAAAAACTTTAAAATGGCTCTACTACAGGAACGAAAAAAACAAGGACAGGGGATATGAAGAGTTTTATCCCCCAAACAACGACGATCCTGCCCCCTCTGCAAATTAACGACCAATCATATCAAACATGACTTCTTTTTCCCCCCGCCTCCCGATCTCCGGGAACCAATCACCGAACAGACCTAGACATCCACCACTAAAATGAACCTTCAAGCTTGTTTTCCTTTTCTTTCCCCCACGCCAGCCATGTCCTGATTTTCCAGCTCTAACCCCGACCGCTCAGCTGCTGGGTTAAGCCCCGGCTCTATTTCTACGGCTGTGGGACCTCCCCCGGCCCCCCCCGCACACCCTTGGGGCCCACCTTCTTCTTGATCTTCTACCCACTGTTGTTCATCTCGTCCTCCCCCCTTTTTTTCCCCGC